>BGPR01010858.1:0-29345 GCA_013235015.1 Araneus ventricosus | reverse complement strand
TTTTGTTTTGCATGCATTAGTTCATTTTAATAGTATTAGTGTCATTTAAGCGTATATCACACGGCAGCTTATCGTGGTCTGTTTCCGTGGGCACGATCGGTCAGACAAGATGACGGAAATCGTGGACTGTATTCAACCGGCTTGAAAACGCACACGATGCTGACGGAAAATCGCCAGCAGCGAAAATTCAAACCAATCGAGTGTGACTTTGACGGTGACGTAATTCGCCTTCCACGATACCGAAGTCTGATTGGTTGTCTCAATGCGTCATGTGCTACAAACTTTTATGGCGAGTGGCATCATCCTCGTGCCCACGGAAACAGACCACGATAAGCTCCCGTGTGATATACGCTTTATTGTGATTTTTGATTCCTCCGGCGGCCTATTTTCTTCCTTTAGGATAGGCCGGGTTGCTGTGGCTCTTAATTAAAAAAAAAAAAATCTTGGTAGGTCGCTTGACATGGGCACCATTACCAGAGGTAGTAAAATTGAGTTTAAGAGAGTTAATTTTTTCTTAGTTTCATGCATACGAAGTCTTCATAGGGAAAGTATTACCCAGAGAGCATGTACACTTCCAGCAAGTTTGATTTTTCTTGATATTAGTTTGTCATGACAAACTTGATGTGGCAACTTTGCACCAAACTTCCTGCAAAGTAACAAAGCATAATCGACCAACCCACTTGCTGCAAAGATGATACAGCACACTTACAGATAATCTTTGCGTCTGTTTTAAAAAACATCCGATTTTTAATAGCATCGCCTAGACCGTCCTTCTTTTTTTATTAATTCAATAAATCAATGACAATTTGTAAAAAAAAATAACTTTTTTTATTAAAAAAATTTTGAAAAATTTTCCATTTTTTTACTAAATCTAGAACTCGCACTTTAAACACTTTAAAGAAAACTATATTGCCTTTTTCTTAACGTTGAAATTTTAACGTTCATAAACAAAATTAAACCTAAAAAACAGTCAATCTTTGTTGAAAAATAATAACTTACATTTTGTCCCATTTTAAAAGTAATTACTTTTGAACCCTTATTTCATAATTTATTCTACTATCAAAACGTAGTTATTAGCGAAAATCGCTCTCTCTTTGACTTCAAATCATATTCTCAACAGAAAATTAAAAAAATTAATGAACTCAAGAAAACCGTTTAAAATAAATCGTATGCGCGATCTATTAGCGCAATCTATCTTCTCCTCTCAGTCTAGCTGGCTGAGTGGTTATGACGACAGGTTTAGGAAGCGATATGTTGGGGGTTCGGATCCGAGGTTGTCTTCTTACTCTGTTTGTGCTATAGTTTGCATTGAGTTTGACGCGGCAAGCTTGTGATAAGTGTGACGCGTGGTGACTAACTCGTTTGCGTTAACTTGTTTCAAGCTTGCACTCTTGCCGTGTCAAATTTGTTGCAAGCTTGCTGCAAACTAAAATTGCTATCTGGGTATGATCGTCAAAGAATTCGACTTCAAGTGTTTGATGAATAACCACGTTTCAGACCTCTCTGTGAATGCAGTAGCTCCAAAATGCGACAAGCTATAGACAAGTGAAATTTCGTTTGTGGTTTCGCTACTAAAATTGCAGATCTATGTAGATTTTGGTTCCAACCAGAAGAAAGCGAACTCGTCCAAGTACATTCTCGTGTTTTTTCTCTCTGTACTACGAAACACAAAATTACAAAATTTGTATCAGTACGCAAGAAAGCCGAGGGAATCACTCCAGCAATTTTTTTAACCACTTAACAGTATCTTTTTTTCCTGTGATATTGTGTTCAAAAAGAAGCACATTTTTATCAGTAATTTTGTATTCAAATTGATTTTATAGATCCTAGACAGTTATAAGTATTGATTTTCTTAATTTTTGATAATTTTTAATTGCATTTGAAAAAAGGACATAAAAACTGGTTTACCCAACCTAACCTGACCAAAGAACTATTTTACGCTTGTTTTTCATATCCAATATTAATTAGACTGCTAGAGGCATTTACTAGAAACATTGCAAAGTAAAGAAAGTGAAAAAGCAGGAAAATCAGTGGATTGGGCTTAGAGAAATTACTTGCCCGAGTGGCGTTCGGGCAAATCAGGGAAATCCCTTTTGCAGTACCCGAACAGTGTTCAGGCAAAACTGTTAGATTAGTTAAAGCCTTTAGATTCTTAGAAACTATAAAGAAGAAAAAATATTTGGCCGAATCTGTTTTCTGTTAGGGTCCCACACCTCCCAAGTCCGGTCTTGTTGATCTGACATTTTTTTACTTCTTGGCTGTGGGGATACCAGAGATCATAAGTGGTGTCACTTTCACAACATTGAAAGATGCCATCTAATAGGGCATCTCTCATAGCATTACAAATTATGCTTATTTCTCTGAACCTTATAGTTGCTTTTTTGACTGAATGCTGCATTATACCATTAGGACTACATTACTTTACATTTTTCTCAATAGATGGAGCTAGGCTCGTTGGCTTCTTCCTTGGAGACTTTCTTTCTTGTATAACGATGCCATTTTTCGAAAGAGGGTGCGAGAACGGACCTTGTTTTTGCATCTCTGGAGGCAGATAGTAAGTTTTTTTAATCTTTTTCTTCAATCTGCTTTTTGGCAAAAAGACAAATCATTTTTCTTCTCTTTCAATCTGGAATTCTTCGGGGTCAGAAGGGTTCTAGAAAATTCTTACAGAAGAACAGAAGGGTGACACCTTGAAAAAGTCCATTTGCCGCATTCTTGTTCTTTTTTCTTTTGATCTTTTTCGACCTTGTTCACTTTTTGCCTTTTTTCTTTTTGTTTGGTAATTTATTGAATTATTTCATTGCTATCTTAGTAGTTTGTCAGCATTTAGCCCGCTCCAGATATTTTGTGTGTATTTTATTAATTTTGTAATTTTTTCGTTAAATATTATTTTCTTTTTGTATTAATTCGTTTATTGTATGGATGAGGATATACTGAACATTTTTAAGCTATTTTTCAGCTGAAACCTTGTGTTCTATATATCACATCGCTTCACCGTTTGCAGCGCCATCTAATAATATAGATTTTATTTTATGTTGCAAAAAGATTCAGTATTTCCTGACATCTGGACCTGACTTTTGTTTGAGCTTTTCTTCTGTAACTAGAAGATGTGCCCGTCTAGATGGGACAAAATAAAGAGATTAATTTACGATATCCTGGCTTTGTTGCTGATGAATGCGTTCACGGTATTCTGCAGAAATTGTACGGCGTTTCTGTCTTTCTTCTTCAGTTTCTCTTTCTCTTCTACATTGATTTTCTTTATTTCAGTACAAATCCTGTTTAATGTCTTTTGGCTCTGTCTCGCTCTCCATCTTTCACTTCTCTTATCTTGCTAACTTTTGTTTCCTTGCAGTGAGATCTTCTCTATCCATATTGTTTATCACACTCAAACTTGTTCACTTTTATCTCAGTGAAATCAAAACTATTCGCTAAAATTGGATTGTAACAAATAGCGATCCACTAAGAGAAAAAAAAGCATTGCCAAATACAAAATAAAAAAATGCATTACCAAATTCAAATGTGATCCGTAACGGAATTTTCCTTACAGAGTTCCGCGTAGATGAATCAGCATAAATGAAAAAGAAGTAAAAACGAAAATCGCAGCCAAAACGGAAATCGTGATTCGCTTGTTGGATGAAAACGCAGACCAAAGGGGCGGAGCTATTTTTAAGTCCGCCACTGCGTTACAGACATTTTTGGATGTTTATTATATAGATATCGCAATTTTCGAAATAACTATTATTTTTTTTATTCATATTAGAAAAAAAGCTAGAAAAATAATTCATTTCTTAAATTTTCTAATGATCTTAATGCACTTAACTAAGTACACACTTTTTCCTGTAAATTGTACTGTTAATATGCAATATGACAAATTTCAAAAAGAAAAAAAATGATTATTTTCAGACGCTATGAGTGTATAGTTGCTTTAATTTTTTATGTTAAATAATATATAACGACATAAAATTAATAATATATATTATAAATATTATTAATTATATGTTAAATAACATATAATTTAATATTTAGGTTTCAGAGTTGCATTGTGTGGAACCTTGATGAATGGCGCAATTTCGGAAGTGTTCCCTCACAACGAGGACGGATAAGAATCACCGCATCTTACCTTGATGAATGGCGTAATTTCGAAGTGTTCCTTCGCAACGAGAAAGCCTAAAAACCACCACATATTTCCAAAGAAAAAGTGTGACTGTTCCAAGATGCACTAATTTGAGCTGCAACATACGAAATACCATCTATGGAATCCTGCACCACGAGATAGAAAATAATAATATCCAATATAATTATTTCAAAATTTTCATTTACACTTTATTTTTTATTGTTTATTGGTATAGATTTGTGAATATTTTGACTCATACAAAAGAGTAATGTTATGATTATGCATCATGTTGGTAAAGCATATTCCAGCAAACATATTTAAAGACATGTATTTTAATTCGAACAAACGAGAAACATAATGTGCACCATATATGCAGCAAGAAAATTAGTTTGCATGAATATATAATTAAGTTTTACAAAACGAAATGTTTTAAAAAAGCGTTTTATTACTTAAACTATGGAAATGGCATATACCTGTGATTTATGTAGTCACGCTTTTTCTCAGCAGCAAAGTTTAAATGAACATTTACTGACGCATACAAAAAAGCAATCATTTGCATGTGATATGTGTAATAAAATATTTTCTAGAATTGGGGATTTAAAGAGACATTTTTGGACGCATATGAAAGAGAAACCGTTTGCATGTGACATGTGTAATAGAACATTTTCTAAGAATTCTGACTTAAAGAGACATTTACGGACGCATACAAAAGAGAAGCCGTTTGCATGCGACATTTGCAGTCAAACTTTTCCTCGGAGGTATCTTTTAAATTCCCATTTATTGACACATACGAAAGAGAAACTGTTTGCATGCGAAGTTTGCAACAAAGAGTTTTCTCACCAGTATGATTTAATGAAACATTTACGGACACATACGCAAGAGAAGCCGTTTACATGCGACATGTGTAATAAAATATTTTCTAGAATTGGGGATTTAAAGAGACATTTTTGGACGCATACGAAAGAGAAACCGTTTGCATGTGACATGTGTAATAGAACATTTTCTAAGAATTCCGACTTAAAGAGACATATATGGACGCATACAAAAGAGAAGCCGTTTGCATGCGACATTTGTAGTCAAACTTTTTCTAGGAGGTATCTTTTAAATTCCCATTTATTGACACATACGAAAGAGAAACCGTTTGTATGCGAAGTTTGCAACAAAGCATTTTCTCACCAAAGTGATTTAATGAGACATTTACGGGCACATACACAAGAGAAACTATTTGCATGTGGCATTTGTAATAAAACATTTTATCACTACTGGAGTTTAGAAAGACATTTCCGTACACATACGGAAGAGAAACCCTTTTCATGTGACGTCTGTAATAAACCATTTTCTGAAAAGTCGCATTTAAAAACACATTTACGTACGCATACGAAAGAGAAACCTTTTGTATGTGACATGTGTAATTATGCTTTTTCTGTGAATTCGGATTTAAAGAGACATTTGCTGACGCATACAAAAGAGAAACCGTTTGCATGCGACAATTGCAGTCGAGCTTTTTCTCGACGTTCTCATTTGAATTCCCATTTACTGACACATAAGAAAAAGAAACCTTATGCATGTGATATTTGTTATAAAACATTTTCTAACCAGCCAATGTTAACAACACATTTACAGACGCATACGAAAGAGAAACCGTTTTCATATGATGTATCTAATTAAGCATTTTAATCAGAAGATTAATAAACTTATTTGAAAGCCGTGGAAATTTGAAATGTGCATGAAAGCGTTTACTGCGCAGAAAATTTTTAAGCGTTAACTATGTATTAACATGAAAAGACATTTTGGTAATATGTGAAAGTTGCTGAAACTACAGATTGAGAAAACGTTTCATTTTATTAAAGATATTTAGAATAAATTAGTATTCTGAAGTATTAGACATGACACCGTATATTAATTAATTAATAATATTAATTAATATTATTTATTAATTAATATTTGTGTTGTTATCTTCTGTGAAATGTCTAAGTAGATATTTATGAGCTTATTGTTTATATCTAATTGTACTGATAATGTCGACAAATGGAATAGCAACCTTCACTCAGTATATCAACTGATATTTTTGAGACTCAATGGCTGCTATCTACTCGCCGTTTTTAGATGGTCTTGAGTTATTATCATTACGTCCTATTATTTTCAGACAAAAAAAATCCATAGAGAGAGAGATTTACTGCGAATGTAGGTGGAATTGAATTCTACTAAGCGGTCTCTATATTTTAAAATAAAGTCCAACACTAACAGCACATAAAAAAATCAAATTTACCGAACCTTTTTGCATGCCAAAAGGTACCATTTTACGGAGCTACATATCGTCGCTTAACAAGCAACACCACCTATCTCAACTTTTTGAAATTTCAAAGAGGAAGAAAAAGCTGAATTTTTCGAAATAGAAACAATAACGAATATTTCTGAATTTTTTAAACATGAGAGCGCACGTTCCTACCAGATGTGATATAAACAGTGTAAAAATATATGCCTTTATCAATTATGGAAACATAATTAACTTATTAATTAGAAGTATGCAAAATTTCCCTATATACAGGGTGCCCACTAAAGTCCCTTACCACATAGTCCCTGACGTCACAGTTTCGGAAGCCGC
The DNA here is from genome assembly GCA_013235015.1 of Araneus ventricosus. NCBI lineage: Eukaryota > Metazoa > Arthropoda > Arachnida > Araneae > Araneidae > Araneus > Araneus ventricosus. The sequence continues at coordinate 22,626 of BGPR01010858.1, read as the reverse complement.
AAACAAACAAATGTGCATTTTAAGCGTTCTGTTTTTAGCATTCATGACCATAAGGTGTCTTTTTGTACTAAATCGATGATGCTCTACAATTTTGTAATTCAATTTTCCCCTCTATCTCGTACCGTTTTAGACATAATAACGCTAACTCCACCTTTTCCGCCAGACGGCGCTGTAAGTGGTTTCATCCAGTAGCGCATAGTCACTTTACCATGTCTAGACACCACTCGTATGAAGATAGCTGCAACCCTTCGGTAGTTAAAAGGGTGGTGCAGGACTTTAGTGGGCACCCTGTATATACACAATTGAATATTTCAGAGGGTGGGGACACAACAGTGACAAAAGCAAGCATCTTATTCTTGATAGATCCACATACAACTGACCATAGTTGAAAACTTGTTTTAACAAATCTAGACAAATGTTTACTAAAACTTGTGCAATTGCGCAGCTATTTAGCAGGTACTAAATTTCTAAGTAACGATGTGGTAGTTTCCTGTTTTAAATGTACGAGGTGACATTCTAGTTGTTGTTCATACATTGTAATATATGATTATTAATTTCGATTGACAAATCGCTCAAGCCTAAACCTGTCGGCTTGATTTCTAATTGATCTTCTTTGAATCACATTCCATTCTCGCGCTCTTCTCTCCTCCGCTTATTTTAAGAAATATTGTAAACTCTATGTCGTAAACTCTTTTTTTTTTTTTCTTGTTTTACACCAGAACAAATATAGACGTAAGCTATGCGTAGCAGGTTACCGGTTTTGAGTTGGAAACAAATGCATTGTTTCTATCGACAAAAGAGACACTAACTTCCTTTTTGCTGCTACGTGCCTAACCGTTTTACTTGTCTCATTTTGACAAGCTGATTAGTTGAAATACATGGCAGTTTCCATTATTGTTTCACATAATAACCTGTATCATTCTATTACAATTCATTGATTTCATTTTAAGTAATGAATTATGTTGCAGGATGCATACTGCAGAACATTTTTTTATTTTTTGCATTTTCAAGCCAAAATTCTATGTTGAAGCATTCGCAGATACATACAAGATGGAAACCGTGCAAATTTGGAACGTGCATTAAAACGTTTTATACGCGGAAATGTTGTAAGGGTTTAACACGAATACACAATTTGTTATATGTGGAAGATACACAAACTGCAGCGAGAGAAAACGATTTATTTTATTAAAGACAAGTAAAATAATTGAATGTTCGTATGATTAGATAATAACAATATATTTTAATTATTTAATATTTATGTTATCTTCTATGAGACGTAGTGGAAATTTTTGAGCTAATTGTTTAGTTCTGTGGGAATCAGCACATTAATATTAAAAATGATTGATTTGTATAGATAAAATATGTTAAATGAACTAATAAATGGCGTCCTTGTGTGTTCTTTATTTACATTTTAAGGTAAAATAAAATTATGAGAGCTTAAGATTCACATGTTTTTAACCCATACATGATTATTTAAATGTTTCTCTGTCTTAAGGAACATGTTTCTGTTTTACTAAGATATGACAATATAACTTTTATTTAATTTAGGAATTTGTTTAATATAGCTTCTGTTTTTTAAATTTGTTTAAAATAAATCTCTCTCTTTTGAATCGAACAGTTCTTATAAATTTACGTTTGGAATATATATGATTAAACTTTAGAATGCAAAGCTATACTTTTTGCTTCGGTGTACTGGTCGTTTAACGAAAACAGAAACGATGAATATTAGAAAGTGAAAATCTATTGAAACAATAGACTTTGAAGATTTTCTTGAAATTGAACAATATTTTCTTATTGATATTTTATCTCGTAATTAAAAGTTTTTATTTATCTCTATTTTATGTCTTTTACACTTTGGGCTTGTTTCTTAAGAAGATTTGTACTGTGTATATTTAATTCTAAATTATTTTTAAGTTTAAATTTGCCATGAGTTTTATAAATTATAGATTGTCTTGCAAGAATACCACAAACATTATTTGATATTAAGATCAGGAAGTCAAAAATTCAATAACACTTTGACTATCTTTAAATTTTCAAGAAATAATAACATACATTGTAGTATGAATCTCATATTAATAATTGCAAATTTAAAATCTTCTGATTTATATAAAATAGTGGAAATGATGGTAGTTAATATCTTATTGTGCTGATAATGTCGATAGATGGAATAGCAACAATCATTCATTATATCAGTTGGTATATTTGAGATTGAATAGCTGCTCTCTGCTCGCCATTTGTCGATGTTGCTACATTTCTGCTATCTTCACAAAAATAAATCGATAGGGAAAGAGTTTCTGCATATGTAGGTGGAATTCAGTTCTCTCATTTCCTCACAACCATGTGCTCACGGAATTCCGCCAAGACAAACTTTTGCTGAATTTATAATTTAAACTAATGACTGCTCTAATTCTAGATGGTAGTAATTATTTTTTATTTTCAAACTTTTATGTATTTATTAGTTTTTTATGTTTGTCAGAAGAGTGTATCTTTTTTTTTATTCTCTATAAATTCTGTCTTATGCAAAATGGGAAATACCATGATAAAATGTGTTTTGCTTTATATTGGGAGTCGATGTGTGAACATGTATTTTATTTTGATATTGATGTTTCAATTTTTTAATAAAGAAATCTATTTGAAGATTTGTTTATTTGGTTTTCTTTTTGATATATTCTAAAGAATAAATTATTTTTTATATGATCTGGTATTCATTATATATCGAATAAAGGAAAATTGTCCATGCATATTGTTATTTGATCACAAATGTAAGATTGAAATCTTAGTTACTTAAAACTTTAATCCTTGACCACTTTCTGTAGGTTATGACAAAGTAAATACAGTTTCGTTCTGTGAAATGTAAAAACGTAGTGTTTCATTACTTGACACAGTGCATGATTTTGTGAATCTGGCATTTCATTTGTGAGGCTCGCAACTGGAGATTTTATTTCATTGTGATTTATAAACAAAGTTGATACTTCAAATAAGCTAATCTCTAAATATTATATCTGTAGGTTGCCAGTATCGAAGTTCAAATTATTTTCGAAACTAATGTTTTATTTAGAAGATTAACAATTGACTTTGCACTGAAGTTGCTTACTATGATTCATAAACATTCCATCGCATGTTACATAGGAGTTTCCTTTGAACTCATGGATATTTGCTGTAAAGATAGGAGATTAATATTTTTAATCGCAAAATTATATTTTGAATTATTTATTTTTAATATATATCAAAACAGACTAGAAACAAAAGACAATATATAAAAAACTCTAACAATTACTTTAAATTCTAATATTATATATATTTTTAAAATCTTAATTACGGTACAAACTAATGCATTCCAAAATCACTTTTCTTAAACCCCAGTTTCTTTTCATTTCCCGCCCTGGAGGTATTTTAAATCACGCATTTTGACATATTCATTTCTAAAAGGGTACTTTAATCGCTTCCATCCTGCAGAAATCATGAATCAGCGACTTGTTAGCACCATACTTTTCCCTAAAACATCTACGTAACTTGCTAAAAATAGCTAATATTCCCTTCACTTAATCACGTGTCTATATGTTAATCCCCTATCTGAGAGAACGCAGGGATTTTTCGTTCCCTTTTGGCTTGTAAACGTCGTATAAGATGGACGTATATCCGCCACTCTCCTTATATCTCAATATGTTCATAAATAAATGAAAATTAGCTCTTTACTCGGTCTGTTTATTACTTATTAATGACTGCATCATACGAAATTATTATTATATATATATATACTAGCAGTACCCACACGCCTTTGCCCGTGGCGTAATGTCTTAGACAAAATTAAAAAAAAAAAAAAAACATAATGTCATAAAATAAAGTTTAAAAACGAAATCAAAACATATATATAGAGAGAGAGAGAATGGGGGTTAAAAAGACTCGACAGATTTCTAGGGGTATGAATTTTAAGATAAAAGCAGCTTAGTTAAAACTATAAGTCACTTTATTGAAACATTAAAAGCATATTTACATATAGTTACAAAGAAATGATTAAATACAGGTGAGAGTTTAAAGTAAAGGTTTTACGCCATTTAATAATAGTTATCACCAGACTTAAACCCAGAGTGAGACAAAGACCATAGGTAAGGTGGGAACACCTACCACGCAAGCGAACTTAACACCTTTCTCGATGAAACCATTATTCCCTCTGACCGTGGAAGTTGCTCGCATTCTCTTCAGTAAAGAGGAAAACTTACGTCATGCACTCATTGATTCGTGCTGTCATCTACCGTTACGGCGGCTTACTAAATGGGCTTAATTACTTTCCTATATATATATATATATATATACGACTTTCAAGTTCTTTTCACAAGTATTCCAATAAATAAATAACAAGAGGTACTAATGAACTACTTCTATGATCTTAAAAATCTTTTTAAAATCCCACTAACTTTCTGGGAAGACCTCATCAACTACTGCATATTCAATAACTTTATCTTTAACGGAGAAAATATTTTCCAACAAATAAAAGGCATCCCACAAGGAACAAATTTCTCATCTTTACTAGCCAACCTCTTTCTTCATTTCTTCAAAAGAAATTTCGTTTTAAACCTCCACTCTGCCTTCCGATTTATTGACGATATTTTAATTTTCGAGACTTCAGCTCTTTTTGCAATACCATATACCCAGAAGAACTCAAACTAATTAAAACCAGCAACAATCAATCTCCAGCTATCTTTCTTGATTTATGCTTAGCCACAAAAACGACTTAAAAATTGACATTCACGACAAAAGAAACGAATTCAAATTTAACGTCAATAAATTTATTTTTTGGAATTCTAATATCTCATATAAAATCTACAAAAACACAATTATCAATCAACTTATAAGAATCAACAAAATTTGCAATAACACTAATTCTGCCAAAAAGCAAATCATGCACTTAAGAAATAGCCTCAACATTAATAAAATCCCCCCTCACTTTACGAACCTCTGATTAATGGATTTAAGATGTAAGTGAAGGATTGCTTATCAGAGAGATGCCGACGCGAAGTATAATCTTCGTGGTAGGGTTACTCAAGGTATTGTCTGATATTTTACCTCGAAAACGCATCTTTTAAACATTTTTCACTAGTCTCTCATTTTTTACTGATTTCTTTCACTATTTCTCTACGTTTTCTATCGTTATCGCTTTTCCATTTAATCTTCATCGTTCCCAACTTACTACACACCCCTGGCAACAGCCGAAGTTAAGCGCGAAAACTGTTACTTGATACCTGTTCACACTCCTTCAACGCCAGTCTGTAACGTAACCCTCCGCATACACTGCCACGTCAACATCCGTCCTTCTGGTACGTAAAATATTTATTCTTACTTTTCTCTAATGTTATCACATCGTAATTCTGTTTTAATTATTCAAAACTCCTCTCTCTGTTTTTTGGTTGGTTTGGTATTAGGGATGAAAATCAGTGTTTTAGGCCTTACGGCGTAACTGATTACAAGAAAATGTCAAACTTTTTATATTTAGCAATTCACAATAACTTCATCCCCTGAAGAAACGTTATTGTGCTTTTATTGCGCTTTTCATTTCACATTTTACTCTTTCATTTTACGATTTATACTCTCTGTCTCTCTCTATGTATATATATATATATATATACACTCTGTCCCAAAAGTTTATAGAATCTTGTATTTTGCCTATATTTTTTGTTGTATATGATATATTTCGATGTACCTTACTGTATAAATATGTTATGTCTATTAAATTGAAAAAACAGCAGTTCTACCCCGTATATTTAATGCCAATTTTTAAATCGTAGAATAAACTGAAATAACCTGTCCCAAAAGTTTATAGACAAATGCAATTTTATGCAAATATGGTATCGGTAATCATGACAGCGATCTGGAGCCTAATAAATACGTTGTAAGAAAAGAATATACGTTCGTTTGTTCTGCGTTTCAAGATGCCTAAAACGTAGCAGCTCTCTAATGAAGAAGTGAGTAAAATTCTGCATTTGAAATTGCTCTGCAAGACTGTTAAGGAAATATTGAAACTTTTAAATCGTTATAAAAGCATGATTTATCGTGTATTAACACGTAAGATGCCATATGAGCCAAAACCTCGTTCGGGTAGATCACGTGTGACGGATATTCGCTGTGATAGACGGATACAAAGAATGGCTTTCAAGTAAGAAAATGTCGGTTCGCTAAATTACTGGGGCTTCCCGGTTGCAAATCTCCAAGAACACTGTTCATAGACGAATTATAGAATCTGGTTATATGATCCACTCAAAAATGGCTCGCCGATTACCACTCTCAAAGCTTCACATTAGTAAGAGATTACAATGGGCTCGTAATCATATGTCATATGGTTATAAATGGATGGCTGTCCTTTTCAGTGATGAAAAAAATGGAACCTCGATGGACCTGACGGGAATATAAAATATTGGCATGATTTACGAAAAGAGTCCAATAGCTTTTTCGGTAGGCAAAATGGTGGTGGATCTGTGATGGTGTGGGCGGCTTTCAGTTTCAACTGTCAAGTGCGTTTGGCCTTTTTAGATGGCCGACAGAATTCTCCTAAATACATAGAAACACTAGGAAATCATCTTATGCCATTTGCAGAGAACAGAGGGGGACGAAATTGGTAATATCAGCAAGATGATGCTCCCATCCATGCCTCCAATGCTACGAAAAATTATTTAAACTCGAAAAATGTTGCTGTTCTTGAGTGGCCACCGATGAGTCCTGATCTAAGCCCAATTGAAAATGTGTGGGCATTATGTCTCGGAAGGTATATGAGAATGGAAGGCAATTTTATTCAGTGAATGCCTTGAAGACAGCCATTGAAAGTGTATGGTACAACTTGGAATCAGAAATATTACAAACCTTACTTATGTCGATGGAAAAACGTGTATACAATGTCATACTAAGAAATGGAAAGACTTTAAACTATTAAGAGCATTGCATTGATCATCTTTTGTTGAAATGTCATATATTCTATAAACTTGTGGCACACCTAATATTTCCATTTTGCTATATAACTGAAATGAAAATTGTTATTTTTTCTAAATATTTCGTTGAATGCAAGTCGCATATGGTTTGAATAAACATATTTGTAATTGTTGTTTGGATGCCTTTCCGTTTTGCTAAAATATATGTTTTAATAGATTCTATAAACTTTTGGGACAGAGTGTATAATTACTGATTTCGCTCGCTTATTTTTCTTCCCAGCAATGACATTAAGTGAAGATAAGTTTTAAAAAAAATCAAAAATGAAATTATAAAGTTTCTGCAAACGATGATTTTAGAATTTAAACTGAGTAACAAAAAATTTCTACATTCTCGGTACAACCAGTTGGTTTGCCAGATAAAATGGAGCAATAATAAAGTGAGGCTGACACAATAAAATCTTCGCATCCGTTTCAAATAGTTAATAGGCGTCATTAGATATTTTGAATTGAAGCCATCCAATGAAATGATTTAAAATTGAAGTTAAATTACCAAATAAACCATTATTTTTGAAAACAAATAATTTTAGGATTTATAAGAATGATTCCTATAAACCACGTAAAATGTTAATGAATGAAAACCGAATGAAATTTTGAATGTTTTTCAAATGGACCAATACACCTGAAAAGATAAAGAAAAACATATTCGTTGATAGCAGTTCGTTGATATTCGTCTATGGATTGGATAGACAGTGTACACCCGCCCATAAGCATCGCTGGATCTTATTTCTGTTTCTTCCAGTATAATCTGCCCCTGTTTTCGACGTTGCCATGTCTTGTTTCCATTGTTCAAAAGTGTTGTGCTTGGGTACTTTATTGTGCATAGGGTGCGTGCAAACTATTAAAGCTAGAGGGATGAAATTTGGTATGTGATCTTTACACCTAATTTGTAGGTTTCTGTCAAATTTTCGACAAAATCCGTCCACGGGAAGTCTGTCTGTTCGCGTTAATGTGAACACTATAACTCAGAAACTTAAACAGCTAGATGGATAAAATTTGGTACACAATTTTATCATCAGAAATGTAGGTTCGTATCAAAATTTGGAGCAAATCCATCGAGAGGTTGACTGACTGTCTGTCTGTATAATCGCATACTTGTGTACACAATAACTCATCAACACAAGGACTTAGATAAATGAAATTCGGTGTGTGGTCTTCTAACCTTAATTGTAGACGCGTGTCCAATTTTGGTTTCAGTCGGTTGAAAAAAAGGCGTTCAAATTGCACATTTCGTTTTCTTTATTTTACTATGAGGGAAGAAAACGCTCCATATCGTGTATCGGCGCAAGACTTTCGTAAACTTGGTACTATTTTACTGACTTGACGATTTTTATCTTGCTGGCATTTCTTGACCCTTTCGTATTGCAGCGTTTTGCGAAGATAATATCAATAACACTCGTGGACTCAGCAATTTTTAGGCTGAAGGAGGGGTCGGTAGGATACCTTTGTTAGAACGTATATGAGAAAGTTTAGGGGAGACCACTCCCGCTGGTTTTCCTTGAAAAATGACACCTCATAGTGAAAGAATGTCAGATAAAAGGAAAATCGGAGGGAGGGGCAAGAAACCGCAGCCTGTTGTAGGAGGGGATCCGCGGGGGGGCAACTGATTGAAATGCGCACAGATGTTTGTTGTCTCTGATCCCTGATACGCACTAACCTGTTCATTCGCATTAAGCACGTCGGACTAACAACTTTTCCTTGAAATTCGCTCTTGATATTGTTACAAATTCTGTAAATTTAACGACTTGGTGTCACGAAATTTCTACCCTTTTCTAGAAAATTCGGCAGTCTCCCGAGACTATATAAAGCCTCGCTGCAATCCCGATCAGTTCAGTTGCTGTTTTGCTATCATTGAGTGATTGTGACTCGCGATCGTCTAAGACGAGGCTGCTGAATTTAGCCGAGTATCTAAGACAATTTTCCGCGTATTGTTTTGAGTTTTTCCCGTGGTCTCTGAGTGAGTTGGTTTGAACTGTTGTAGTCTTTTGAAGATTGGATTGCTTTTGTTTATGAACTGTAAATATTTGTAAATAACAGTTGTAAATAAATGTCTGTTTGTGCCGTCTTGATTCAAGTCCATTCAATCCACGAACCCATCCGAATCGTAACAAGACACTATCATCTTGATTCTAGGATAGCGTGGCGTAAAGCATTGGCATTTGAAGAAAAGCTACAAATGATTTCGGAAATCGATCAAGAACGAAAGCAATTTTATGCTACTAAAAAAATATAAGATTTTTCAGTCGACGATGCCTACTTTTGTGGAAAAAAGAAGAAAAGACATTGGAGATGTGGAAAAATGTAAAGTGAATAGCAAATGAAATCGATATAAAGGTGCCGTAAATGACGATGTCGACAAAGTTTTCAACTAAAATTTTCATTTTGAAGTTCTTAAAAAGATTTAAATATAAAATTTTGTATTGGTATGTAAAATTGTATATTTTATATGTTTATAAAATACAAATTTACATCAGCTATTATTTGTAAGATGAATTAATAAGCGCAATAAAATGTGTTAGTATATTAATACATGCGCAAGCACATAACCATTGGATGCGCAAATCCTGAAACTGTCTATAACGATAACAACACATTTTCTAGTTCCCTGCACTATCGTTATAGATAGGGATGCATAATCCACGATATTTTTATTAACAAATATTTTTGCTATTGTTATTTTTAAATATGTTCTAAATAAGTGTGATTTCAATCACATTTTGAATTTTCAAGTTCTTATTGTTTTGAAAAAAATTTAAGTCAAAGTTGTCATTTATTTTTTATTATGCTTTCTGCAAAAGTTTCTGTTTTTAGTTCTATATACTGTCAATAGATGGCACCTGCAGTGAAAACTGCTTTTGAAAGAAATTTTCCTATCAATTAAGTTAACCACAAATATTCCCATCAAGCACGGAAGCTGACATCAACACAGTTCACTCTCGGAAATTCTCATTCCAGTGAATCACAAATCCAATCATTTCCCGTTCCGATCGCAGTTAACTAACTTTCACTGTGAATATTTGTTTTTGATTGATTATGGCGGTGCGAACGATTACAGTGACTTTCTATCGTTACACAAGAGCTGTAATCATTCGAAAACGCATATCACAACAAGAATGGTGACTTAGAGGAAATGCTAATGAAACTGCGATGGGGGAGGGGGAGAAGCGTGACCGCAAAGAACGATTCTTCTTTCTAAGCACCGAAAATGAGCTTCCATGGCGCCATCTGTTGAAAGAAGATAGAACTAGAAATTAAAACTTAGGGAAGTACAGGGTGATTATAATTAAAGTTGCAATTTCAAAAGGCTGTGAGAAAAGAACCACTGGTCAGAATGACCTAATATTTCATCTGAGTATACGTGAAGTGATGGGAATTTGTTTTGCGAAGGAAAAAAATAGTTCAAGAGTTGACCGATAGATGGCGCTGTACTCGTGATAAGATGCTAAAAAACAATTGCTTTAAATGATGCAAATTTTAAGATGCTAATTAAAAGACGTGACATGTTGTTGTGGCACTCTTTGTTCAAAGCCCATCCACCACGACGAGGTGGTACCACAACAGATAGGGGAAAAAAATCGGTTTTTAATTGTCCCTAGGCCAAAAACCGTAGAAAAAGCAACGATGAAATCGGTTTTTAATTGTCCTTTGGTCAAAAACCGTTGGAAAAGCAAAAACTGATGAAACCATCAAGAAAAATAAGTCGGTTTCGACTTGCTTAAGAAATGTTCAATATTCTGTCCACCGTTTCATCATACGAGCTGAAAGCGCAAAACAGCATGTTCCACAACAGATCGGAATGTTCCAGTGCTGATATTGTGAACGTGTTGCGTAATGCGGTTTTTCAGCTCAGCTAAGTTCGCAATAAGACCCCCGTACACAACATCTTTTAGGTAACACCACAGACAGAAGTCGCAAGGGTTCAGGTCAGATGATCGTGACGAACAGGCTGTTGGGAAATGGCGACTGATAATTCTGTCATTTCCAGCTGCTTCATTGGTGTTGCAATGTGCGGAGGAGCGCCATCTTGCATACAAATTGTGCTATCCACACATCCGTGCTGTTGCAGTGCTGGAATGAGCTGGTTTCGCAAAATACATTTATAACGTGTACCATTGACTGTACAGGTTACAGGACCCGAAGGACCAATCTGCTCAAAAAAGAAAGGGCCAACGATAAATGCTGCCGTAAACCCGCACCACACAGTGACCTTTTGAGAATGAAGAGGCAATGGTTGCATTTGGACGGATTCTCTCTTGCCAATATTCTGCAATTTTGAGTATTTACAGAACCTTGGAGATGGAAATGGGATTCGTCTGCCCACAAAATGTCCCATGTCCATGCATGATCCACTTCCATTCGAGCAAGAAATTGTAGGGCGAAAGCCTCTCGTTCTGGCAGGTCAGCAGGAACCAACTCCTGAACATGCGTAATTTTGAATGGATAGCATTGCAGGATGTTTCGTAAAATTTTACGAACCTTTCTAACAGGTATATCTAAAGTTCGGGAAATTCGCCGTGCACTGCATGTTCCCAAAGCTCTGCTTGACGCTTCCTGCAGTGCTGTAGCCACATCCTCAACTGACGTCGAAGCAATTGATTTCCTCCCTCTGCCACATTTCACGTCAAATGAACCCAACTCTTCGGATTTATCAATCATCTTTCTCAGACCGAATGCAGTCATCGGAACAGAGCCGCTTCTTAAACCCTTTAATAACCGGAATTTCTTCAATGGAATTTCCGCACAGTCACCTTTCTTGTAAAAAAGCTTCACAAGCAGAGCCCGATACTTCAATGATAGAGTCATGACTGCCTTCTCAAATTAGCATCTTAAAATTAGCATATTTTTGAAAGCAATCGTTTTTCACCATCTTATCACGAGTACAGAGTCATCTATCGGTCAATTTTTGAAGTATTTTTTTCTTTCGCAAAACAAATTCCCTTTGCTTCATGTATACTCAGATGAAATATCAGGTCATTCTGACCAGCAGTTCTTTTTTACAGCCTCTTGAAAGTGCAACTTTAATTATAAACACCCAGTATATTAAAAAAGGAATGATTTTTTTTAAATTTTGAAACACTTTATGCACATTTATTTACCAATGATTGAATCACACTTTTTTGAAAGTAGTATTCATCACTGGTATTTGTGATTTTTTGATATTGCATAGTAAATAACAGTTCTTAAAATATTCGTCATCCCTAGTTTTAGACAGGTTTTATTGTAGTAAGTAAAGTGGTATCGAATTTTGAGGTTTCGAAAATTCTAAAATGTCAACTGAATATTAGAATTTTCCTATTTCTTATTATCAGCTTAAGCTTTAAATCTCAACTGAAGGGATGATTTATTTTTGGTTTTAAATCAGCTTATGCTTATTTATTATTTTCTTTAATGTTGATTGAAAGCATATTACACACCAGGAACTTCATAATTTGGATAACATCTACTTGAAATATAAATTCGAATTTTTCATGACTCTAGATCATTTTATCAAAGAGGATACATTTGCATTTTTAGAAGTCGGCAATTACAACGAAATAGGAACTAGAGACCTAGAATAAAATGAATATCTTAAATAAATAGAGTGCCTAATTCCAAACGAAATAGATTATTCAAGGAAAGTTAAGCAATTGAGAACAACGTCTAGAACTTTTAATAATTTAATAGTTCTTGAAAGTGTATATAATAAATCATGTCTTTTTCACTAAAACTCTAGAAACATGCACTCTGCATTTAAATAGTTTAAGAAAATCTATTACGAAACGTCAAAAAATTCCATTAATTTATTTTCTATGCAATAAAAGAGATTCTGCATAAAATTCCGCTGTGCGAGATCTTATTGGACACAATTTTTGTCATCCATGGTTGCCAGCCTTCTTGTAACGGTGTTGTGACACTTGCTTACAGTGGCATTTGCGTACAAGGCATTAGCGACTCATCAGCTATCCGTCGCTCGTCGACAAAAAGGGTTAGGTAGTGATTAGTGTTGGTTTTGCTGGGATTTATGAGATAAATATATGGTAGAAATTAAAAGATTATATACATGAGAAGAAATTTCGCTTACATTATTTTCCTCACAGATTTTTTTTTTATCTAAGTTCCTTGAATAACAATTCATATCTCTCATAAGGCACATAATGTTGAAATTATCCAAATTTTATGAACATGCCAAATCTCACGATTTACATTGTTGTAACCTCTCTAAAAACTTGGTTTTTATCAGTCACATGACTGATTTCAAAAGATCATTGATCGGTAGTTAGTGACTTGGGGGTACCAGAATAGACCCCTTGTTCCCATATGCCTTCGTACTTCTATCGGGAGCACTGCGAGTTCACAGATGAGAAGCTGCAGTATAAGTAAGCAGGTTCTCGCCTCCCCTGATGGTAGGCCTCTTTGGGGCCACCTCCGATGACAGGTCGTACCCCGGTAAAACGGGGTGATTGTTGCATGAGCAGCTCGTAATGGGGACTATTATGCAGGAACCACAGTGCCTGACTTGACTATCTGTCGTGGCGGCTGGTCATTCAACATAAACCCGGTAGCTACAGCGAGACAGGGTGAGATCTTTGTGCATATGCTATTGAATGCAAGTGCCATACAGTCCTTGTAACTAAGTCTTAGAATCATAAGATTGCAAAAAAAGTATGTGATACTTTATAATCTCTGTGGTAAAAGGCAAAGCAGTTGAAATGTACGCATGAAATGGCTTAATAAACCAAACATATATTTTAATATAAAGTTTCGTATTTCTAAGCCTACAAGGGAGAAACAAAATTTGTATACCACCTCTAACCTCACCACCTATGGTCACTATACCAATTGTTTAATGAAGCAAAGATTAGCTAACAATCTGTAAAAACACACACGACATAGTCAACACAAAAATAGAAACCAAAAAAAAAAAGTGATTCCTTCATATGGACTTTTTTCTTCTTTTTTCAGTGTGTTAGCTAATCTTTGTTTTCATCGACATTGTACTCTTAGAAACTGTTGCCTTTGCGCGCACCAGAAGCTATGTTTTTTTTTATTTTTCTTCTTCTGTTTGTTATGCTTTTTTTCATCGCTGTTTTTAGTTTTTGTTGTTTTATAGTGCATTAGTTGTTTAGTGACTTTGAAACGATCCAAGAAAAAATTTTAATTTTGTTCGGAAAAAAAGCGGTACTGTGGACAGTACAGCAGAAAGAAAAGAAAAAGCAGAATTAAGTTTAAGTGTCGGATAGTATTTTGAGAACACATTTATTTTGCTACCCAGATAGCACATACGTTTGCAGCAAGTTTGATTTTTACTTGATATTATCTTGTCATGGCAAATTTGACGCGTCAAAGTTGAAGCGAAACTGCTGCAAGCTAACAATGCAGAATCCGTCAACCCTCCTTGCATAACAAGTTTGCGACAAGTTCGCCACGGCAAAAATAGACAACTAGCCCCACCACTGCTTGCAATGCAAGTTTGCTGTGAATTTGTCACAAGTTCACAGCACGATTGCAAAACAAATTTGCTGCAAAGATGATAGCACACTAAGAGACACTAAAACAGAGAAAGATCTTTCTCTGTGTTAAAAAACATCCGATTTTTAATAGCATCTCCTAGACCGTCCTTCTTTTTATTAATTCAATAAATCAATGATAATTTGTGAAAAAACTAACTTTTTTATAAAAAAAAATTTTGAAACATTTTCCATCTTTTTACTAAATATAGAACTCGCACTTTAAAGAAAACTTATCGCCTTTTTCTTAATGTTGAAATTTTAACGTTTATAAACAAAATTAAACTTATAAAACAGTCAATGTTTGTTGAAAAATAATAACTTACATTTTGTCCCATTTTAAAAGTAATTACTTTTGAAACCTAATTTCATAATTTATTCTACTAGCAAAACGTAGTTATAAGCGAAAATCGCTCTCTCTTTGATTTCAAATCATATTCTCAACAGGAAATTAAAAAAATTAATGAAATCAAGAAAAAAAAAGAGTTTAATATAAATCGTATCGCGATCTATTAGCACAATCTATCTTCTCCTCTCGTAGTCTAGCTGGCCAAGTGGTTTAGAGCATCAGCTTTGGAAACGGGAGGTAGCGAGTTTTAATCCGAGGTTGTGTTCGTACTCTGTTTTTGCTATAGTTTGCAATGAGTTTGACGTGACAAATTTGACGCATGGTGACTTCGGAGCTTGCGTTAACTTGCTGCAAACTTGTTTCAAGCTTGCACTCTTGTCATGTCAAATTTGTTGCAAGCTTGCAGGTTTGAAGAGCAAGATTGCTGCAACTTTTCTGCAAACTAAAATTGCTATCTATTACAAAAAATAATGTGAAATTATCCAGCTGCATGAATTTTACCAATAAAGTGGAAGTATTTCTGGTAATCACACGGCTTCTAGGACACTTCTAGCTTCACCCTAGTTGGCCACTGAACTGAGCCGGTACTATGGACTAAAGTCTGGTCCTATTTACTTTATTAAGTATATATTTTTTATGATCAACTTTATGCTTTTTTTATTTTCGATAAATTTTATTTAATGTTTTTTTTTAAAATCAAAACTGTTCGGATATAATTATGGGCATTTGTGTCTAATGAATTGCTAAATATACATAAGATCTAAAATGGAAAAAAATTATTTCAGATCTGATTGAATGGTGTTCCTGTTAAATAAAAATAAACACCTAACAAATAAAGAGCCTTGCATTAATTCGTATGCCCATTATTATTATGATTTATTTATTAAATTAAGACTTAGGTATGATTTTAGATTACAGTTTTAATATATAAAATTGAATTGAAAATTCTGAATCATTTTCTATAATTTGCTAATAAAAATGAGAAGTAATAATTAAAATTAAGATAAATTAATTAACTTAATATACACAAATCTATTTTAAATGATTACAAAATATAACTATAAATAACATATAAAATAGAAGTTTTATTATTTAAAGCATATTATTTAAGTAATTTTTTATATACATATGATTATACGATCGAGATCCTCGAACAAGTATGCCAGGATCCGGATCCTAAATTGGAATCGAATTCATGTCTTACGATTCATTTCTGAATGTAAACATCTACTTCGCGGTTAACTGGAGTCTATGAATGAAGCGAAAATTTTAACAAAACGTGCTTGATGTTTGTTTACTGAAAGCTAACGAGAAGTTGCTGTTTGTTTAGGATTAAAACAAAGGCAAAGAAGAGTATTAGTAAGTTTTAATCAATTCATATGCATTTCTCGTTTTAAGATAATTGGGTTGAAATCTAGAAGTTGTCTAAGATTACATTTTGTAGAATTACTGAAATCACTTTGTAGACTTCTGTATTTGTTTCTCCCATCGCGATATGAAATGAGAGTGTTAAATTTTATGAGTAAACTTCCCTTTTAATGAAACAAAAGTTTTATTTTGAGTGTTTGATATAACTTCTTCAGTTCATAATGTATATATAGAATAAATGGTTCGGCTTAAAAACATTGTATAATCGCATCGCCAAGTTTACTAAACTCGCCAGCAGTGAAGTTGGCAGGCAATAGTTGGTCTTAATCGTGTTTATGTATCACCAAATCTAAAAAATTTGAAGTTTGACAGCCTTTCTTGTCATATTACCTTTTTGTATAGCTATTAAAGAATAATAACTGATTATTAAATGCACTTTATTTAAATTATAATTCTGTGATTTTGGCCCATTTGATTAAAAAACTCCTTGATAACTAATTAAATAGGTGAAATATTTCTGTCTTATTTTATAATTTTGCTTTCATCGTTTAAGAAATGTTTGAGATTACCTGATGAAGCTAATTATAGTTTACATTGTGCTATGATCACATATATGCATCTGTAGAAATATTGATTACTTTCAAATGGTGTTGCATTGTTTTAAAAAGTTAAGGAAATAGACAAAATAATACTTTTGTTTATACATAAATTGATGCAAAGTACAGCAGAAATTCATTTGTATAATAAATACAAGAGAATTATCAGAAGTTATTATTTTAAAAATATTCACAATGGAAAGATGAAATATATTTTTTACAAAAATTTTATCTAGCTGTAACCAGGGTTGCCGATTTTTTTTTTATTTTTTCAAAAAAAAAATCGATTTATTTGATTTAAATCGGTTTTAAAAAAATTTAAATCAAGATTTTTTTATTTTAATGTTTTTTTTAAACTATATATATAAAATATAACATTTGTATATTAGACAATGAGTCCTGCAGTCATAGAATTATATATATAACACAACATATCAGTCATTGAGCTGTACTTTCTTTAAAAAAAAATTTAAAAAAATTAATTCAAACATGTAATAACTATTTAAAAAATATTTGTACGCGCACATGCACACACACACACAAACATTGCCTTTTATAAGTATAGATCATAGTTTAAATTGCACTATATAGACGCTTGTATTTCTTTTGGAACATTTATGGGCCATTCTCCACTGTAAACCCTCCGAACCCCAATTTTTTTTTGCATGTATATGTTTTTTATTTATGCAATATTAAAGTATGTAAGTTAAACCTTAGGAAACGAGATAAAATATTTGTTTTAACCAAATTTTTTAAAATATGGAATCAATTCTAGAAAGTCAGCATTATAATTTTCAAGTTTTCTCATTACAATCAACATATTTACATGTTTTTCCTTACTTGGAAAAATATTGTTGCATTTCAATTCCTTTTTTTAAAAAATATATCTACATAATGTTCTTATACAGTAATGAGAGAAAAAGTAAAATATCACAATACAATTTTTCAAAAAAGAATGATTTATTTGAACAAAAATTGGATGTCCCGTGCATAACATAAAAACATTATCTTTTTTATTTTTCACATTTCTTTTTATGGCAAAACAGAAACTGTTATAAATTTACTTTGTCTTTCTTAGTACCAATTTATACTCCAAAGAAATTTTCTGCAAGTTTAATATTAAATGAGATATTAACACTTGTTTTCATGCCCCGTGCATAACACAGATTTTTCTAAAAATCTGGAAAGTCAAAAACTCCAGGAGCATTTATAACTGTAGGTGTCTGAATTACTTTAATGGCTTCACTCATGATGTAGAACACTTTATCTTCTCGTTTAAGCCATTTCTAAAATTTTCTAGACTTTTCCATGACAGAAACTTCAATACCATTACCTAAAACTTGTGTAACTTCTTAACAGCATATAAAACTTTCATCATACTTCACCACAACCCAATTTTCTGTAGAAATATTTCTGGTGTTAACTGGCATGGTATCAACATTTTGTTTTATTGGTGTTATAGCATTTTTAAAAATTCTAAACGAGAAGAAGGTGAACATTTAATTCCGTGCATTTTTGAAAACCCCATATTGCTTTTACTTTAACCCACACACTGTTATTTCTATTTATATCTTTATTCAAAAATAACATAACTGTTGTGGATGGCATAGCTTTTTTAACAATATTTGCAAAGTCTTCTGCTGACTGTATAATTGGGGCTGTTGATTTTTTTGACATGACAGCATTTCGTATCATGTATTTTGCCTTACCACCAATTCCATCCATCGCACCTTTTCCATGGACCCTTGCAAAATATTTTCAGAGGAAAGTTTTTTTTTAAATGTAATGCTAATGACTTGTATCAGCAAGGTCATGTACCTATTTTTAAACTCTGATGAACTCTCTCCATCTGTCCATATCATCTCTCCAATAAAATAGTTTTCCCTTGCATTTGACTGAATTTCTTCATAAATTTTTTCAATGAAAGCTTTCGTAGTATTTTTTTCCTTCTCGGAAGTGTCAGAACATATTAAGTACCTAAGTATTGCAGTTTCCATGTACAAATACTGCAGCTGTAAATAGAGTTATGCTTTTTCATGTCCAAAGTTCATTCTGGACTTCATCCTGGTTTGAGCAATTATAGTTCATGGCAAAATCCAACTGTAAGACTCTTGATTCAGGAGAATTTTTATCATTTTGGAATTCTTTAAATTGTTTTCATTTGGTGTTTATATGAGAACTTATTACTGAAAAGTAGTCACACATACAATCCAAAACTTCCCTAATGCGTGTCTCTTCCACTATAATGTTCAATTATCCTCTATCTTTATTGCTTTATAAAGTTTGATATTCAGGTCACCAAATTAACAACCAGTTTACTCAAAACTATGAATTACTGTTGCTACTTTCATCTTAAAAATAGTCCATATTATGTATATAGTAAATTTTATGAACTATGTAATGGAATCATTAAAAAAACTCCCAAAAATACATATATAATTAAGTAAAATATATAACTTTTTTTCTTCAAAATTTTACCTAAATACCTTACCTCTTACCTATAGTAGTTTTTATTTCATTAGAAATATAAATACCATCATAATTTTTGAATTCCTACTGCTGAGATGGAGTAAAATTCAGACATGTCCCGTGCATAACGCGAATTAAATAAATTTTAAATTTTCTTGAATAATGTTTTGGCAAAAATGTAGCATAATTGGATAGAGGTACTATTTAGCTGTTAGAAAAAAAATATAATGGCAATATACAAGTTTTCTGAGTCCCGTGCATAACGAGCATATTAAATCATTTTTTACGTATTTAAACTGTAATTATTGTTTTGTTTTCCACCTGAAATTTGAGAACCAGTCCTGCTTTTGAATTAAATTGTGAAACAAAATGAATACAGATCTTATTTTACTATTTTTACATACTTCAAAAGTCTGCAAATGTTCCGTGCGTAACAGGAGAATGACCCTTATATGTATTACTTAATTATCTTACATTTTAACATTATTGCAATATAAAAACTTTGTTGTCCCCAACACTATTTAGTTTTCTCCTATATTAAAAGAAACAAACTGCATTTAACTATGTTCTTTCTTTGTGAACATGATCCTTTCACAATAATATATATTATTTTATAAAAAATAAGCATCTTGTACTTTGCATTTTTTTGTGTTGCTCATTAGAGATTTATTTAAAATCTAATTTGCTTGTGCTCTCAAAAATAAAGATATGGAAGTATTCTAGTTACATCAATTCAATGAAATATTTTTTTATGTTCTATATATTCTTTCTTTAAATATACATTTAAAAATATTTTAAAATCACTATTTAAAGATACATGAACAATTTTATTTAATTAAAGTAGATTAACTTGATATTTAAAATAAAGTGATTTAAATCATTGTTTTTTTTAAAAAAATAAGTTGATTTAAATCAGTGATTTTAAATCAACTGGGATTTAAATCATAAACCCTGGCTGTAACTGGTCTTTTTTTTTTTTTTTTTTTTTCAAAATTTGATGTGAGCTTTGGTCTTATGTCTGCTTTAATTTATTTGTTTTTTCTTTTATTACCTACAATTATTTTAGTACTTTTTTGTTAAATGACTTCTGCTTTAGTAAGTTTCAAAATATAACTTTTATTTTCTGATTAATACTATTTGGAACTTCATGATATAAATCTCTCTCCTATTTTACTTTTACTGTTCTGATCAATTCATACTTATTTGTTAGTAGGGAATGCGTCTAGAAGATAGAGTTAGGGGATTAGATGAAGTTCAGATGGTGAAATCTAGGGATTCCGGTCTGAGGGGGGGGGGAGGTTGGGTCAGTCATAAAATTGTGAATCTCGTGATGAATGTCAAACTTTAGTCTAAAGTAAACCAAAAAATCTTTAACTTTACAGACTTACTCACTGACAATAAGAATCATAAAGAACAATACAATACTTTCGTAATTTAATAAAAATTACAATGAATAACTAGCCAAAAAATCGTCTCGACCGCATCATGCACGCACAAGTACGTGGAATGACTCAAAGTAGCAAAATTTTCAAACCAGAAAGCAATGTTAAAACGTTTTTATTATTTTTAAAGAGAAAATTAGAAAAAACAGTTGTAATGATGTTAAATTAAATCCAGAATTCTTGGCTTATGGTTTGGGGGCTGTAGCCTGATAGCCCCCTCCCTGGATTTGACCACTGATAAGTTTGTTTGCATTTAAAGTCAAATATTATTTAATGAGTTAAGAAAATGTAGACAAAATAATTACTTTGATTATAATACATAATTTAATACAAAATTACAGCAGAAATTTATTTGTATAATAAATACATCTAAGAAGTTATTATTTTAAAAACAAGCACTATGGAAAAAATAGAATATATTGAACCTGTTGTAGTTGGACCCTTGTATATAAGTTTAGATTTAAACAAATATTTCTGTACATTGAGCCATTTTATCATTTTGTACATCCATTTGGTTGATACACTGTAAGAATCCAATACATTTTACAATTATTCTCAGGATAGCTATGTACAGGATCCAGCTATAAATGACGCAATAACATATATTTTTTAGAAATTTTTTATCTAGCCTTAGCTTGATCTTCTCTCTTTTTCTTTCTTAAATTTTATGTGACATTTGTCATATTTGTATATTTGCTTTATTTATTTTTTCTTTCTTTTGTCTATAATTTTTTAAGTATGCTTTTGTTAAATACATTTCAATATTTTATTTAACTTACTGTTTCCATTTCCTTATGTACATTACTTTTGCAGTATATTGCATTATAATATAAATCATTCATCTATCTTACTTTCATTGTATTGATAAATTCAAAATGATTTTGTTAAGTACAAAACATCACATATCTAAAAGATGATAAAAAGTCAGTTTATAAGGTTGATGCATTGAAATATAAATAACACTTAATCTATCTTATGTATATTTGCGTGTAACTATAATTGATATGAGGAATTAGTTTAAAATAACTTTGTGTAAGACTATAAATTTGTATGTCAAATATAAATGAGAAACTTATCCTGAAGGAACCTAATTCTTTTCTTTATATGTGGCTGTCTGGTGGGGGAACTTAAACTTCACATCATTTGTACCAATTTACCTTATTCTTTGTTTACTGGGAGATTTTATTTAACAATTATTACATATTGTTAAAGTTGTATTACAATATCACCTAAAGATGCCATTTTTATTTTCAAGCTTGTGTTCCACCATTTTGAGTGACATATTATAGTATAAATATGTGCTTAAGAATATTATCATAAGAAAACATGAACTTAATTAAAATGAATTTTATCTATTTTTACTTAGGTTGTTT
The DNA here is from genome assembly GCA_013235015.1 of Araneus ventricosus. NCBI lineage: Eukaryota > Metazoa > Arthropoda > Arachnida > Araneae > Araneidae > Araneus > Araneus ventricosus. The sequence goes on along the minus strand of BGPR01010858.1, from coordinate 568 downwards.
TATTTGAAAATTCTGGTAATATTTTAAAATTAAAAGCTAAGTTTTGCTATATTTTAATGAATCTGACAGTTTCAAAATTATTGTTGTCGACTTGGGTACTATTTTAGTGCCAATAATAATTCAGTAAGAATTATTTCAGTTATTCAATCTTATTTAATACAATTTAATTTATGTAAATAAGATTCGAATTGAGTTTATACTCTTAAATAAATGTCTGTCGACTGATATATTTCCATTACTAGAAAGCTTCCATGTGTAATAAAGTTAAAGAATTTTAAAGTGTCCATATGATGTGTCATTTTATAAACCTCTGATCAAAGCTGTTCCATAATGTCTTCAGAAATCACTAAAAAATATTATTAAACACTTTGATCACTTAATGTTGTTTCATCAATCAATCAATTAATTATTATTTCAAGACAGTAATTTGCTAATACATACCGCTGCAAAAGTTTAGTATAAGTTCTCCATTGAGGTTCCTGCATTATAGCCCCATTACGAGCGGCTCATGCAACCTCCCCCGTTTTACCGGGAGTACAGTACATGTGTACTGAACGAAGCACATCGA
>BGPR01010857.1:9044-42925 GCA_013235015.1 Araneus ventricosus | reverse complement strand
CAGCGAATGTCCCGCTCAAGTATGTTCCATGGATGATGAAAGCAATCGGAAATTCAGTGACCCTCTTTTGTACGGCCGAATATTTCGGTTGTTTCCCCACATTGTCCTCAGCTAAATTATCTTCTTCTACCAATGGCTTTAGCAAATATCTGCATTATTATGCGTATGCCCTTGCACATCCCTAAGGCACCATGGCTGTGACAGCTCTGTATACGCGAGCCTATCGAAGCCGCATTATTTTGGAGCGATCGCTGAAACCGGAAAAGAAAGGTAATTTATAATTTTGACGGTTGAGAAAGCCATTAGCAACAAACGTTGTAATTCTTAGGGCGAAGTTTCTTAGTCTGTTGGTAAAGTAGAAAAAATCTGAAATCGCGAAAGCTATGACAATGTCTTCTTTCGCAAACTTTATAAGTAAAATTAGTTAAGATAATCATTTTGACTGAAAAAATTCACATAGAATGCACTGTAAAACCGTCCGTTGCCACATTAAAATGTTCTGTGAAACTATATTTCAGCAACGGTTGTCATCAATTAATATATATTTTATTTTCAAATTTTCTTCCATCGTGGACTCTCGACAGAATTTTCCTGACCGAATCGGGGACGGAAAATTTTTTCCTCACCCGAAAAGGGGTCGTAAATGCAAAAATCATAAGAAGCCCTGTCATAGGGCAATCAAGATCGCTTCGAGCGAAGGGATGCGGAGCAAGTAGAGACACCATGAGCAATTATTTTGCTTGAATGAGTAATTATTTTGTCTAATTATTGATTCATTTTCTATTTTCTTCCATAATGGATTCGTGGCAGAATGTTTCTAACCAAATTGGGGTCGGGAAAACTTTTTTCTCCCCCAAAAATGGGCCGAGGACGCAAAACCTTAAGAATCCCTCTGATTGGGCAATCATAGGGCCTCTCGCTTGGAATCAAAATTTTACTAATAATTATTTTTATCACTTTTTTTAATAATAATGAAGTGAAGTTGGCGCCGACAATGTGCAGTTAGAGTTTATATGACGCGGGCAGTTACTTGAGTCCAATAGGGTCATTCAAGTAAACAACGAACAGAACTGGTGCAAGGCTACTGAAAGAACACGTGTTAAATGTCTGCCACAATTTGAAGTATTACTTTCTTAAGGGAACCATGAATATTAAATTATGCATAAGAGATCCAATTCAAATGGTATTCATGGCTGACAAGCTGGTCGCCTAAGGCGGCTAGTTATTAATAAAGTTAAAAAATATTAATAAAGTCAATAAATATATGGCGGAAGCCGTTTCGGATAACGATTTTTTCGGTTAAGCCATGAACGTTTATTAGTATCATGTATCTATTATAGTAAGTCGTTCTGAAATGTTTTGAGTGCAAAATGAATTCAAGACTCTCTTTGTAGGCTGCACTTATGTTCTTTATTAGAGTTAACCTTCCGTCGGAAGAGTTCGGTTAAACGAGGTTTTACAGTATTTTATTTCCATCGGGAAAACAACACTACGCAAAATTTTAGAACTCTAGCTCCTCAGAAAGTGACTGATTTCTATCTCTAAAAACACCAAATATGTTATATAAAAGCGCGTAAAAATGATTAAACTCGTAATTAACTTAATTTTAACTTAACTCTTTATGCGAGCAAATTTGCAAACCTCTTTATAATGGATGAATTGCGGAGACACTTATCAATGTTTCGCCAAGTTAGACCGTTAAAAAGGTGGGGAGAGAGAGCCAATAAATTCATTTACAAAGCGATCCTCTTCTCTTCCCTCCCCGTTCTTGTGACACAATCCATTTTTCCATTACCGCCCAACTTATCTCCGGAAAAGCAATTTCTAGTTTCCATTACGCGAAGATCGATGGCGAAAACAATCCACTAATTTCGGAGGTCAACCGAGTTTCTTTCCTCCCGCCGGTGCCGAATTAGCCGCGGAGTCGACTGGTTAAACTCGAATTTAGAAGTAAAAGAGAAACCTCTAGTTTATAAATTCATCCGATCATCGAAAAAGTTTCAAAAATTGAAAGGACAGTGAAAGCATTCGGGTGTGACAAAATAAATTATGGTGGTGACGCTGTCGACGGATAAATAAATAAGAAATAAATTCGGAATAGTGGAGAAGTTTTAGGACATTAAGTAAATCATAGAAAAGATTTGTATTAGCAAAATAAACAATAGTGATTATGACAAAGATGAATAGGTATGCAAGAGATAAAACTGGCTATAATAAAAAAAAATCGTATTCCCAACAATAACAATGGAACTTGCGGAGATAACAAAAAATTATCATAATATTAACAACGATAAACCAGGGGAAGTGGTCTCTCCAAAACTTTCTCGTTTCCGCTCTAACAGGGGTGGGAAAAAAATACACCAAGCGCCACTAACATGCGCCATTTCTTAACACAGGTGGTGAGAAACGCACGAATATTCGCGCCTTTTTTTGAGTCGTAGAATGGCGAAGAAACCGAATACGCAATTTGAACACCTTTTTTTTTCAACCGATTAAAACGAAAATTGATCACGAATCTACAAGTAACGTTAGCAAACCTCATAGCAATTTTTATTTATCTAACTCAAAGCGTTTAGGAGTTATTGTGTTCTCAAGTATGCGATTATACAGTCAACCCTTAGATGGATGTGGTCCAAAATTTGATTCGGACCTATATTTCTGATGATAAAATTGCGTACGAAATTTTATCTATCTAGCTATTTATGTTTTTGAGTTATCGTGTTCACATGAACGCAGACAGACTTCCCATGGACAGAGTTTGTCCAAAAGTTAATACAAATCTACAAATTATGTGTAAAGATCACATACCAAATTTCATCCCTCTAGCTCTAATAGTTTTCGAGTTATCGTGTTCACAGACATACAGAGACACACACACAGACATAATTCCAAAATTGTGTTTTTCGGACTCAGGGAGGTCTGAAATGTGGGTATTCGTCAAAATCTGGAGTTCTAATTTTTTGAGGATTACAATACTTTCTCTTTGTATTCTTCGTATACGAGAAAGAAATAAAAAAATAAGAAATGATGGAAGAGTGGCAAAATGTTTCCCGACCGCCAGTAATAACTCTGAAAATAATCTGACATAGCAAAATAAACAATAATGATCGCGATGATAAATAACAATGAATAAAAAATAATGTGGGAAACGCTGAAGAATTTTCGAACAACTAGTAATGAAATTAAAACATTCTGAAATAGCAAAATTAATATTGATGAACGTGATAATGGCTTTGGAAAATAAGAAATAAAATGTGAATAGCGAAATAAATAATGATGATGTTAAATATGAATAAATAAGCAAGAAATAAAATGCAAGAAGTTTCCATGACACCAACAATTGCTTAAAAAATATTCGGAAATAGAAAAATAAATAATAATTATGAAAATAATTAAGAAGAATAAGAAATAATAGAATAGTTGAAAATTTTTTGTGTCAGTTATTTGACAAAAACGGTCTTTAAAAACGCAAATATATTTACTATATAGTCTGTGAGGCGCAGTTTGGCACAATCAACATGACTGTCTTGTCCAGCTATTTAACCTCCAAAAGCCAATAAAAAGCGCTTGAAAAACCAAAAGAGCACAACAATAATGCTTGGCAGCAATTCGCTTATCAATCACAGACAATTTTCATTGACTATTTCCCCGCAAATAAATCGCTAAGCGTAATACCAATACCACGAAAAGACTTTATTTTTACTTCCTCGTACACGAAGTATACAAAAAGAAAGTATTGTAATCGTCAAAAAATTCGAACTCGAGATTTTGATGAATCTCCACGTTTTAGACCTCCCTGAGTTCGAAAAGCACAATTTTGGAAATATGTCTGTCTGTCTGTATGTCTGTGAACACGATAACTCGGAAAGTATTTGAGCTAAAGCGATGAAATTTGTTATGTGATCTTTAATCTTTACACATAATATTTAGGTTTCTGTCAAATTTCGGACAAAATCCGTGCACGGAAAGTCTCTTTGTCTGTCCGTGTTCATGTAAACACGATAACTCAAAACCTTAAATAGCTAAATAGATAAAATTTGGTACGCAGTTTTATCATCAGGAATGTAGATCCGCATCAAATTTTGGACCAAATCCTTCAAAGAGTTGACTGTCTGTCGGTCTGTTTAATCTCATACTTGTTAACACGATGACTTTTAAATTCTATGACTTAGAAGATCTCATACTAATTTTTAGTTATCTAACATTAATTGTAGATCTGTGTCCAATTTTGTTTTCAATCTGTGGAAAAAAAGGCGTTCAAATTGCACATTGGTTTTATTAGCCATAGTAAGACGCAAAAAAAAGGCGCGAACGATTAGCGCGTTTTCCCCACCTGGGTGTTTGGGAATCGTCCATGTTACTGCCGCTCTGTGTATTTTTTCCCAACCCGCGTTAGGAAAGACCACCCCCGCTGGTTTTATTTTTATGCTGTCAATAGATATTTAGTACTTAACCGATATATTTTTCTACAGAAATTTTAATATTCAGAATGGATTCAAAATAATAATTGGGAAATTTTTCTGTAAGAAGCTTGCATTACGCCAAACTTAGCTTCTCTTAGCCCGAAATTTCCCAAACAAAAGACAAAGGAGATCTGTACACCAAAAAGCATATTTTCAAAAGAAGGAGTTAAAACAAAAAACAAAAACATCAAAACGTTAATAAGATTGATTAAAATTATCAGCCATCTGGCTATTTTTTTTAAATTTGCCATCATAAATAAAAATTTACCCTATGCCCATAGCTGAGAAAAAAAAGAAAAAGGTCTTCTCGTAATCACAAACCCACGCTAACTTTCTTTTAAAAGGAGGAATTATCAAATTATTATTAAAGAAATACTAGTCCCATGGCGCCATCTATATTCGAAGAAACAAAACATAAGAAGTAAAAACAGGGATTTTTTAGGGAATGGAACCAATTTAGACATATTAAGAACAAAATGTATATACCCTCAAGGTAACACCAAAATCAAATCGAAACTATTCATCCCTTTCTCAGTGTAGAAAGAAAAGTGAACTTCGCCTTGCACTGAGATGGAAGATACAGAACGCAGCCCTATATCCCTCTGCCTGCAACCATCACAGCTGTTGAATGGACATGGGACGGATGATGGGAGATACAAGCGGCTATCGATTCTAGGCGCAGAGCAAGAAGCCATTTTCGCCTCACCATAGCCTTTTGATTTTTGAACGATGCCCAGACATATTTTTCTGAATCTAGACCAGGGTATAGAAGCGTTCGTCAGCATGCTAACGGGGAAACGGTAAAAAAGTTAGCTGGATTTTTCAGTTGAGGGTGAACCAGTGGTGCAGTCGCAAAATTAGCAGTGCCAGAACGCTCTTACCTGGATCAAAATCGCGCCGTTTTAAGGACGTTTCCACAATTTTTTTCTTATTGATTTCTCTTGGGGGGGGGGAAAGCAGTGCCGGAACGCCGTTCCGGTGCGTTCCAGTTCCACTACACCCCTGGGGAGTACGCGACAAAATCATTAATTAATCATTATCTCACCAGATTGGGAGAAAACTGATGATATCATAGCCCAATTTTTTTTACAACAACCAATGAATCGATTGGAGGTTTGCGAGTGGCGTATCTATAGGGGAGCGTGGAAGGCGTTCCACCCCAGGCGGAACTTCGAAAGGGGCGGTAAAATCAGACATATAGGAAAACAATTTAAAAACTACTAAGTGCATCGGCACTAGTTAAATCGTATGCATAAAAAAATATCTACTGTAATTAATTCATATTTTTCACCTTTTTTCGGTAAATTGCCGGTATGTGAAAGCAAGTCTGGCGATGGACGCGCGATGTCGCATCCTGTCTGCAGAGATCAAGGGCGTCAAACGACGAATAGAGTTCTTAAATCAATTTTCCCCCTGGAATTTACTTATTTATTTATGTTTGGGGTTTAAGTAACTTGTAAAGGAAGGTCGGCATACTGAAAGTTCGCCCCCGGCGACAAAAGTTGCAGCTACGCCACTGAGGTTTACTTTTCCAATCAAAGAGCAAAATTCAGAAAAAGTTACCTCTTAAAAAAACTTAAGCTTGCAGTAAACACAAATTGCATCTTTTTTCAAAAAAAATGTAGAAATTAAAGCACTTTGTTCTTAAGACACTAATTCACTGTGTCAGAAATAATGAATTAGGGCTTGTTTTAATAGGTGCTTTGTCTTCCGAAAATGAAAAGCCTTCAGAACTGTCGATATTACTTGGAACAGAGGGTGCTCGCTGTAGAGAGGTTTCACTGCACTAAATCCAGATGCTGAATTACATCCAGGTCTCTCGTCGAGTTTCTGAGTTAAAGTATCCGTATGCACTCGGACAGACAGGCAGACTTCCCGCTGACGGATTTCGTCCAAAATTTGACTGAAATCTACAGAAGTCACACTAATAGACTGATTGACGGAGAGTCAACCCGTAGACGGATTGAGCTCACAATGTGATAGGCATTTTCAATTCTGATAAAACCACGCCAAATTTCATCCATCTACCTCGTTGCGTTTTTGAGCTAACGTGTTCACACGCACGTGGACGCACAAGACAGACGGATTTCGTCCAAAATTTGATACAAATCTGCAATTTTGTTGTTAAGATCGTATACCAAATTTCACCCATCTGGCTTGTTATAATTTCGGGTTTTGTGTTCATAGACACACATAATTTCATTAAAAAAATTTTTTGCACTCAGAGAGGCGTAAAACGTGTAGATTCATCTAAATCTCGATGCCCAAATTTTTGGCAATTACAACACAGTAGAACGATTATCCGAGCTTATTGGGACCGCAGTCACCTGGGATAATCGAAATATATGATATATGTCGGCTGATAGAGACTAGAGTTTAAATCACGACTTCTTTTCTTTTGACAAGGATTTCCAAAAGGTTTTTTTTTTTTGAAATTGTAAAAAATAATTGCGCAAGTACCCCGTATTAACATTTTAACAAATTCTTTTATTAATTATCAAACTTCTTACGTGCATTTTTCCAACATTAATTAGTTTTGGTAAGAGGATTCGCGAATGAGAGAGATGCTGTTTTTCGCAATGTTTCCTTTCAATTTCGCCACTGATTCTTCAAGAGGGTTCTCAAAAGAATATTTACCCTCTTTCAACGACGCGAAACTTTCCGACACAATTACAGCGCAATTTTTCATGAAAATGCATGGAATTCCCTCACATCATTATTGAAGTGGTTAAGAATTGAACTGTATTTCTATTTATTTTTTTCTAAATAAAAGATCGCTTCCCGATAGATATTACCCGTAATCTATTTTACAAGCCTTCGCATCGCGAAACACGGCTACAATGCCAACTCTGACACCCTTTTCTGAAATATTCGCTAACTTTATCATGAAAATGAAAAGCACAGTTCGTTTTTCTGATACCGGCCCGGTTAACAGAGACATTCGTTGATAGGGACCCGGATAATTGAAATTCTATTGTACTTTCTCTTTACAGAGTAAAGCATGTTTTCGAATGAAAAAATCATGATTTTATCCATTTTAATGCCGTAAGACAAATAAAAGAAACAATTGAACAAATTAAAAGAGTGATAAAAGATCATGACAGTGAATAAAAGCTTAAATAATGCTGAAAAAGGAACAAGAAGTGTTAAGGCTTCATAAAAATGAACTCTTATCTGATGCATAAAACATTTCTATGCCTGTCTATTCCTTATGTATTAGATGCATAGATTTTTGACAATGGACAAAAGGGCATAGAGAAAGACTGGTCTTTTTTTCACATTAAAATTCACTCTAAATGCTGTGCTAAGAACTAAATGCTGCTGTAAAAGTTTTAGTCCGGGTATAAAAATCGTATAACGCTAAGACTTCTGTTTACAGTTTAGCATTAGTTTACAGCAAATAAAAATTTATAAAGAGGCAACTCCCGAAAATATAGCGATTTTTTATTAATTCACTTGCAAATGACTTTGTTTTTATAAGCTTTTATTCAATTTGAGCGTCTTGTCCACAAATCTTGAGACCGATTTCTCACCCACTTCCAATCGAGCTGCAGCTTTGAAATTTAGCACAGTGGTGGGCTGCCGGAGACAATACAATATTATGCAAAAAAATTTGCAATCTGTACTTATTTTAAACCTAACAAAATGATATTAAAATTTTAGCTCTATATTTGGGCGATAAAGTTTGAAGGTGGTAACCACTCGTCCCGTAAGGTTGTAACAACACCGCTAGACGACACACAATAGAAGGGGGCGCGGCCTGTGAATCATCCCCATTTCGGAGCGGCCTGAGAGTCAAAGGTCAGATCGGGTAAGTTAGTCTTGTTTCGTCTCTCGGTCTGTGTCGCACTTTTTTCAAATTCGTAATATGTAATATTCGTAATGAATATTTAATATGTGTTTTATATTGGAGAATTCGGTAATCGAATTTGGTTTACTATGCATAACATGTCGTGTGTATTCGTGCCAGCCGTCACTAAAAAGTAGAAAATAAAATGAAATAAAAAAATTAAGGTATAAGCTTTTATTCATGCGAAAAAATGAACGTAAAGTTGAAAATAATTTTTCTGATTACAATATAATGCATGGTTCGAAGCCTTTACCTTCTAAGAATATTCCATTTGTTTAAGGAATTATACATAAAATATAAGGTGCTATATAAGGCGCCCACGCTTTTATTCGAACCATGCATTTTATTGTAATCAGAAAAATTATTTTCAACTTTTGCGTTCATTTTTTCGCATAAATAAAAGCTTATACCTTAATTTTTTTAATATTTATTTTTAATAAATAAGAGAGGATAGTTGAAATAATTGTATATAAGGGGTTTTTTGTATCTTTTCTTGTTTCATGAATTAATTACAGGTAACTACAATTTTTCGAATCAATATTTACCCATCCCGACACTAGCAATACTGCGTCAGAAAATTGCATGAAACGGGGGGGGAAAACTCAAAACGGTTTTGATGGGACTACACAGGGTGATTCTAAAGAGTTCCGACATACTTTAAGGATAGATCAAGCATGCCAACACAAATAACTTTTGCACAGGAATACTGATGCGGAAATGTCACGAGTCGACAGTTTTGTGAAACTTGATCTATCACAGTCAACACCCATAGTAGACATTGATGATGATCATGACGATGAGATTGTTTGAGATGTATGCTCGGTCTTTGGCTGCTTTATCTCAAATTATCCTCGGTTCCAACTTGAAACCGGGAATTAGAAAAGAAAACAAAAGTGAAAGTCAAATAAGATATGAGAGTTTGAAATCAATTATTATCTTGAATGAAACTTCTTTTTTCGGACCTTCTGAAAAATCGAAAATCCATGATTGAGACAAAGATAAAACCCCCTGATCATAAAGAAAAATATTTCTTTGATCTTCGAAATGCAGAAATTGAAAAATCAGACGTTTAAGATTTTCTTTTATCTTACAAAAGCCATAAATTGTTGGTGGGAGATGAAATCTGAACAGTTTAGCTTTAGATGGATACACTTTAGTTCGAAAACGAGAGACGAGGACATCAAATTGCGATTGCATGGAGGCAATCGATGCTGGGATTTGATGCTATTTAAATCTGAGAATTCAGAAGAGTATTTGATTGTGGTGTAACTTCTAGGTCTACGTCGAGGTCAAGTTAACTTAGCAGCATATGTAGAGGCGAGACTTACTGGTCTAGTCGCCGAGGTACGTAGAACGATTGACACTTAAGTGCTTCAGATTGACTAATACAATACTTCACCACTCAACTTCTCAACTTATCATGCCCGTATTCCACCTATATCAGAAGTACTCCATTGTGAGAAACACAGAGCTGGTGACACAGTCAAAGAAAGACTACTTCATAACAAAAAAAAAACAAATTTAATAGAACAACAACTGAATTAAAATCCTAAATTAAATCATTAAACACGGTAAGATTCTACAAAAAAGAAGAGAGTGAACAAAAGTAATCTTCGTCTTTAAATACTCCAACAGGCTGCTCACTATTGGTTGATAGGTGACATCACACAGAGGGCGGATCCGATCTGCATGCAATTACAACTCGAGATACTGCCAGATGCCGCGATGATGGCGCAGTGGTCAATGTTAGTGAAAGATCAAGTTTCACAAAATTCTCGATGCATATGCTGAAGCAATTCATGGTGAATAACTCATCTGTGTGGAAGTCTATCACAATAGAAAAGTGCCTTTTCCATTAGCTGTCCCATACATTAATGGCCTTATTCACCATCCATGGTTAAACCATGATCAGCGGTTAAACGGGAATTTACACGAACAAGCGAATGCTGGCCGAAATGATCGGCTGGATCTATACCCTAACTGGCGAGTTGGCGAGAAACTCGTTTGGCTCGAAGGCTGAGGGTAATGTTAAAAATCGCCAACAACCGAGAAATTGAGATACCATACTAAAATAGCAACCCGCTAGGGTATACATTTGGCGACGCATTTCGGTCAGCTTTCGCATTACCATGGCAGAACCATCATTTAATTGCTGATCATGGTTTAACCATGGATGGTGAATAAGGCCGTAAATGAATTTCGGGATAGCTGTACAACTCCATGGCGCTATCGCTGCGTCTTTGATTGGAATAATAATGACTGGATTGCCAATTCACGAGGTTAAACAATGCCCTCTATCAAGTGCGCAAAACATTTTTGCATTCGTGCTCCTACGCAAAAGTGATTTGTTTTGCATTTTTGTTATACAATATTTATTTTTTATAAATTTAAATTCGTATACGGTAAATATATTTGTGAATGCTGGTTATAGCTGGCAGTGTCTGTCTTGACTCCTTCCCTCAAGTCTTGTGCCGGTCTAGATAAAAATACGGTTCCACGAGAAATTATTGAGTAGTAACAGTGCCTGGGTCTTTCCGTTTACCAGTAGGGTTGCCATAATTGCCAAGCATCGATACGGGACGTTTAAGTGCCAAATAAAGAAAACGTGATAAAAGTGGGCATGGAATGGTTTATTTTATATGATAAAAAATCAATAAAAATTAAGCAACCTAATAAAATAAGTACGTAGAATAATAAAAAAGATGCAAGACTAATCCTTTTTAGCCCCGTTATTTTCTAAAGTTGATTTTACTTTCACTGTCATTTTCTTCTTTCACATAATCATGAAATTGGGCGCAAATAATTTTGAAGCTATAATGACAAATCAAAATTGCTTCAGTTGTCTTCCCTGACAACCTGTTTCTTTCGTCCGGCCATAGAGTTGGCATAAGGGAAAATATTGTCACGAACATGGAAAGTCGCTTCCCAGCGATGTTAGTCTTATGGTTGGGAAGAGAGTTTTACAAGGTTAAGCATGGAGTGACGGGCAGCGGCTGTTCCGGGATCCCTGACCTTGGCGACCACTTTGGCGACAAAATTGGCGACCTTAGCGACAAATAGATGATTCCTTGAAATGCAACCCTTTTCTCGATATTTCTATTAGTTTAATGCGTGTTTCCTAACTTATATCAAAGTAGATTTAAGTTAATCAAAAATTTGTAACATTTAGTTTCACTTTTATAAATAAAATAAGGAAGTTTAGTTTTTTTTCAAGCTCACGTATCTGGTTAATTCCTTTGTTGGCCGCAGATGGCGTACTGTCTATGTGTGCAATGTTGAAAAAGTTGCCATTAGGGTCTATGGGAGTGAGTCTTCTGATTCTTCTTCTCTGTGAATCAGATTTCTTCCTCAGGTGTTATCTAGGTGCTCCGACAGAAGATGCACCACTTCCCGTTTCTCAGGAGTCCTTGTCTTCTCGTGACAAATTCTATTACATGAGCTACTAGATTAGTTTCTGACGTCATTTCCGTCTCATTTTAGAAAAAGTATGGACTAATTTTCTTTTTATTTCTCAAATCTCTGAAATGGGACATATTCGTAGAGAGAGGGGATTCCATTAAGGGGACATACGACTCTTAAACCTCGAAAAAATGGTGGAAAACTGTCAAATTTGATACATTATATCTCTGAAACAATGTAATTCACAAACTCACTTCTTTTTTCCCCAGAAAAATATCTCTTCTCTTATAGTACAGATATTGTGAAACCTTCATATTGGTATGTATTTATTTGAGAGTAATAAATATAGGTATAATTTTCGGAGAAAAAATGAGATAGTTACTTTGCGCGCTTGATTACGGATAAACTATTTATCTAAACACAATATTTTGGGTATCTAGGTAAAGCAAACAGTCTGTTTAAGAAACTGAACCTCAATTTATTGACATTTAAATTTAATTTCTATTTTATATACCAATTTAAAATAAAAATGTTAAAAATAGTTAAAATTTCAACTTTTCTAACCCCCTGAAAAAACGTCTTTGGAGAAATATGTACAAATATGAGGTTCAATTTGTAGAAAATAGTAAAATACACATTCGGTAAAAATTTTATGTAAAAATATTCAATAGTTCTTGAGGTATCATGGGCGCAATATCAAAAAAACACATTTTGAGATATAGCGCTTTAAAGATATGGCCATATTCAATGTTTACGTTGAAAAGCTGATACATTTTCCTTCATAACTTTCATAATTGTGGGAATTTCTTAACGCGGATTGTTTTAAATTGTTCAGAAAAGACAGGGAAATAATATTTTTTTTTCATAAATCGAAAATTTTCGAGGTTTAACAGTCGTATGTCCCCTTAAGTTAGGTAGCGTTAGTCAAGGTATCACTGTATAATAATCAATATATAATATCAAAAGATGCTACCACGAGATTGTTTTCAAAACTCAATAACTCAAAAACGCAACAATATAGCTCAAGGGTTCCCAAACTTTTTTCCCTCGCGTACCCCTTGATTAATCTTTAATTTTCGCCTACCCCCTACACAGTATGAAAATAATCTAATCTACATTCAGAAGATTATCGAGATTGTTGACTCGATTGTCCCTCAAACGAATTGAGTTTTTGCCAGTGGTTGTCCCTTCTCTTTTCCTTGTTACTTCCGACTTGGACTTCTTTAAACCTTTGGATTTGTAAGCAGTTCTTCTGAGCGACGAAAGGGGCTATCGGACTACACCCCCCCCCTCCCCACCCCCCCTCAGAGCTGAACCAAAATTCTTGATTTTATTTAAAATCTCTAAAACTGTTTGCTCTTAATTTTTATTTTTAAAAAATAGTGACAACATTGCTTTCTGGCTCGACAGGCTCGAAATTTTTCCTACTTTTCTAGTCATCCCACTTTCACTTGTAGCGTTGACGCGGTCGAAAACATTTTTTGACTAGTTATTTCATTGTATTTTTTATTAAATTACCGAAAGTATTGTTGTGTTCTTCTGTCAGATTCTTATTGTCAGATGTGTAAAGTTTGTAAAGTTAAAATATTTTGGTTTACATAAGCGATGAGATTTGACATTCCTCACGACGATACAAAATTTTTATGACCTCACTCCCCACCCAGAACCGAATCCTGGATTCGCCACTGTTTCTTTGTAAACCTTTGGATGTTTAAGCAGTCCATCTGGGCTGCAAAGGTTCTATCCTGCATTTGTTCTGTATTTGTTGTTTTTTTGTAATAAAGTTGTTGTGGGCAGAGAGTGTTGAAGGTGAGCGCGTGATTGTCTAGGCATAGATTGCTCATAGAGTCTCTGTTAGGGGATTGGACTTCTCTAAAAAGGACGTCGAGGCTGTGAGAATGGCCTGCGGTGTAGTAGATCTCCACTGCCCTTTCTGCCAATCTGCCAGTTCGCGACGACAGAGGTGTAAATTATGTCATATCCTTCTCCAACCATCCATCTATGCAAAGAAAGTTTTATCAATAATGTTAAGGGCTCAGGTTAACTTAAGAGCCAAATGACTCGAATCAATAACATTTGCAGAACTTATTTTGATTTTACATTTTATTGCATTTTTACCTACTATTAGTTCAACGACAAAACAAATGAAATCAAGATTGTAATAATTTCGTATTGGCTTTTAAGGATTGCTAAAAATTACACACCGTAATAATCAACTATTCGAGTGGTATAGTTATTAAATACCAAGTATTTACTTGGGAAAACAAAATTCTGTAACTTTTTTAATTCCATATATTTTCTTGTTTCCGCCATTACCAACTTTGATTTCGCGTTCCCCCCAGAGGTACACGTACCACAGGTTGGGAATCTCTGATCTACATGAACGAAATTTGGTATGTGGATGTGGATTGACACTAAAATTGGAGATCAGTGTCTAGTGTTCGACCCAAGTTCAAAATGCGCACTCGATTCTCGTCACTATGCTTTGGAGTTAAACATGAAGAACGCCATATTGTGGAAGTATAAGGGGAGAACACTCCCATTGGTTTCTTTTCACATTAACCCTTTTGCGTCAGGTAACACAGAAATCTCATCATAATTTTCTATAAAATTTCGCGCTCTACATTATTGTAAGTTGATCAAAAGTATTTTTTTTTTACTATTATGGTTTTAAATTATTTTACATAAGTGCATTTTAAATTATTTTACTCAAGTATAGCGTTGCGTTAAATAATAACGCTGTATTTGTGTGAAGTAATTTCACAAGCCTTACATAAGAAGCTACTAAAAATAACCCTACTCTACCGATTTAAAAATGTAAAACCAGTTTCTTTGTCTCTTTCTCCTTCGTGGAGGAGACATTATGCAATACAAGCAAAAAATGTTCTAATATTTTTGATAACATAATCATATATTAATTTTAATAAAAATGCATTTATTTCACAGAATGCGAGTCAATAAATTTTCACTGATACACGAAATGAATGGAACAGGAAGAAAAACAACCACCTTAAAAATAATATCAGCGAATGCGAGATCAGGTTTTAGGGTAGGGAGAATATTTTATATTCCTTTTATATCGCTAACAAAATTGTTTGTAATGATCATTAAAAATAACGTTTCTTTACCATTTGTCATTGCTTACACTACAAACCCTTCGAAGAATCGTTTGGGGAGGGTGTCGGAAGGGGGGGGTCGGGCAGTGATTGTAGAAAAACAAGGTAAAA
Organism: Araneus ventricosus; assembly: GCA_013235015.1. NCBI lineage: Eukaryota > Metazoa > Arthropoda > Arachnida > Araneae > Araneidae > Araneus > Araneus ventricosus. The sequence continues at coordinate 27,986 of BGPR01010857.1, read as the reverse complement.
GTAAGCTATTCGATCTCTCTCCTCCGTTTTAATCATTTACCGCTCGCGACACCCTGCCTTTCCCCCTCCCTCTCGGATTTGCCCTTCCATCGACCTTGCCGTTGCCATGACGACGGAATCGACCGCTCCGACGCGCATGTATGGTTTCTCTCGCAATATCTTGTTTGCTTTTCGCCCGTTTATTTTATTTATTCGACGACGATGTTGTTATTGTTATTATTTTATTTTTCAATTCGTTCTTGCTTCTTTTTGCGCTAGTTTTAAATCATTCGTTTAAAGTACAGATTGGGAAAGCCGATCGAAATTGTATTTTTTTTCCTTCCTCTTCTTTTTCTTTTCTATCCTTTGACATTCCCCGCATATTTTTTTCGTCTCGTTCTAGATTAATTTATGTATTTATTTGTTTATTTATTTGTATATATATAAATGGTGTATGTCATGTATGGACGTGAAAAAAGAAAAACAAAATAAAGTAAAAAAAAATGAAACTCCATAGCATGTTTTTTTGCAAACATTTCAGAAAGTCTCTTTGATCGCAATGCATCAAAATTTGCATTTATATTCAATCCTTTATCTTCATAACAAAGAATAAAAACGATAACTGATCGTAAAATCTTATTGCTGTCTGTCTCTTATAATCTTCGAAGTGCAACCTCAGAATCAAACAAGAAAAAAAAAATCCTCCTGAAAATTCTTAAATTAGACAACAGTAACTTTAAGCTTTTCCAGACTTCTTGGTCGTTACGAACCGCGACATAGCGGGTATATAACCACGGTAATATTTCATTTGCAGTGTTCCCGGTATTCAAACGACTATATTGGGCAATGAGGCACAGGCCAGAGGTGATGGATAACCTTAACAGCCTTGCTTGATAACGAACGCTTTTTAAATAACCCACGGCAACCAAGAAGAGAGAGAATGGCAAGTTTGAGTCGAAGATAGTGTATTTTTTCATTGAAAAACTTATGTTCTGCTTTTAGAATCTACAAAAGGGATATTTTGGAGACGGGCGAGGGATATTTGAAACGTGGACAGATGATGAGGACGACATCTGAGCTGGCACATCCCTCCGCACTCCCTCACCACAGCAACAGGAGGACCTTCTACCCTCGACGGATTTAAGGTGCACCAGGCCCGTAATCGCGGCAGTACCTCCGTGGAATAGGGTATCGAACCCGCGGCCCTTCAGTTACGAAGCCTAGACTTTGACGCAGGACATCGTTGCCCAACTCTCCTTCCTGGAATAAAGAGATGTAAGAAAAGGTACTTAAGTAGGTGAAAAGCAGAGGTTAGGTGAGCGCTGATAGTGGAAGAGAGCTGACCCTAAAAAAGCTGGACGCAGGAATCCCTCCTAGTAAGCGAGAAAGTCGAGGTGAACTTCATTCCTAGAATTAGCATCTATCTCCTCTGGCTCTGTGCCACCATCAAGTTGTGATGTGCGAAATCAATATTGTATGATTTTCTCGTCGCTGTAAACAAGAATAGCATTATAAGGCAAGATTTGTGTTATGATCAAATTCGTTAATCATTACTGTGTGGACTTTGATACATACAGTAAAACGTCTCTAAGCGGCTACCCCTGCGTAGCGATCACTCCTGTCAACGGGAGCTTACATTTTGCATAGAATAAATCCCTTAGTCATAATATTAAAATAAACCCTAGGGACAGACACTCGAACCCCTCAGACCAGAATGGGTGGGCGACCGTTCAACTTCAATGAAATCCATTCTTTTCGTCACTCTGACTTTAGGGTATTTGTTAAGAGAGAAGGGAGGATGGAAAAAATGCATACATTCCAAAATAGCACTCGAAATCGGATCAAAGTGAATCATTCCCTTCCCAATGTGAAGAGAAAAGTAAATTTCGGCCTCTACCAGGGTCGGGCATTCAAGAGTTCGTTAATGCATTTCTGTAGTTGATTGGGATTTCATTATTTCGAGTCATGGCCACACAAAATCCTATCGCACTTCATTCACAAACACAACCAACCACCAAGCTACCGGCCGACTGCCAACTGAATTTTTACGAACAGTCTTGTACCGCGCCATCTACTGCAGGCAACAGCAACTATAATATCCAGTTCCTTACAACCTATTCAACGAACGATATCTTGTTTACCGAAAGGATCGTGGTTCCTCAGCTAATTCCAGTAGACGAGGTGGTGGTGTTCTTTTAGCTATCAAAAAATGTTTTTCTTCCCGTAAATTGGACGTTCCTGGCTTGGAACGGTTTCAGGAATTCATGAATTTGATATGTTTCATTGTAAATCACCATTCATAATTTTTTTCTCAAAATAACCAGGCCTTGGGTAAATACCCCAATAATATTTACCTACCCACTGGGTGTTTACCCACCCTGCATTACTTTTCGTATGCGAGAAGTTTCGGGGAGGCCACTCCCATTGGTTGGGAAAGTATACGAGAAAGTTTAAGGGAGACCACTCCCGCTGGTTTAACTATGTGGTATTAGTTCCGTGAGATTGATTGGGATTTTTTACTTGATTTTAATGACATAAATGATGCAGTTTTTAGATTTTATAATTCTTTAAACGATGTTTTCAGCAGAACTATTCTTTGTAAAAAATATTACTTTGAGATTTCCCTTCTGGTACTCAATGGATACCAGGAGATTAATAAAAAAGAAAACCACGGTCCGTAAATTAGCTTTAAAAGGTGTTAATCCAGATTCATTTGATGAATTTACTCGTAAATCTTTACGATCTTCTGTTAAGTATAATATCCAAAAGGATTACAACACGTACCTACGGAAAATAATCTAATTTCGGATCCTAAAAAATGTTGGTCTTATTTCAAAAATAGAAACAACAATTCTCCTAATAGTTTATTCTATAATAACGTGAGTTATGAAAATGATGGCGATATCGCAAATGCTTTTGCTGATCATTTTAGTTCTGTATTCAAGCCTAGCACAGACTTTGATGGAAACAATGATTGCAAGAGCAGATCTTGTTAAAATCGAAAGCGTTACCTATGATGATGTGTTTTTGGCTATCATGGAATTGAAATCTTCCCTAACTGTAGATGTTGATAATATACCTTCTTTTATTATTAAGGGATGCGCAGAGATTTAATTTGTCCACTTTTTGTTTTAACCTGTCGTTGAGAACAAAAGTATTTCCCGTTGTCTTGAAGCAAACAAGAATTATTCCTGTTTTTAAAAAAGGTGATGCACAGATTGTAAAAATTATCAACCTATTGCTATTTTAAGTCCTTTGTCTAAGATTTTCGAAAGTATAATCCGTAAGCTTTACCACCAAGATAAAAACCTAATTTCTACATCTCAACACGGGTTCATACCAAAGCTCTCAACAACAACTAATTTATTCTATTTCATCGATACAATAATTTCCTCATTTGAATCTAGTTCTCAACTTGATGTTATTTACACCGACTTTTCTAAGGCCTTTGAGTCTATCGATTTTGGTATTCTTTTAAAAAAGTTACATGGTATTGGTTTTCATGTAAACCTGATTGATTGGCTTCTTTCTTGCTTATGTAATCGAACACTCAATGTTTATTTTAATAATGTTGTTTCTCATGAGTTTGTAAGTACTTCCGGTGTCCCGCATGGCTCTAATCTTGGACCTCTACTTTTTTATTTTATTCATTAATGACCTCATTTGTGTTTTTAAGTACTCTGAATATCTTTTATTTGCTGACGACTTGAAATTGTTTGGTTCGGTGCGTTCCTGTTTGGATACTGTTCTTTTGCAAAGAGATCTTGATTGTCTTTTTAAGTGGCGCACATACAACAGATTTCCCCTGAACATTGAAAAATCTAGCGTTCTTAGTTATACTCGGAAAGCTCAACCTTTGAATCGTGTATATAAAATTAACAATCTTGTTTTATCACGCCCACATACAGTCACTGATCTTGGGATCATCTTTGACACTAAACTTGATTTTTCCCAACACATTGATACCATAGTCTCTAAGACATATCGCAGGCTTGGAATTCTTAAGCGCAGAACCAGAGAATTTTCCAGCGAACTTGCCCTGAAGGTCTTGTACTGCGCTCATGTCCGATCCAATCTGGAATATTGCAATATCATCTGGGATCCCAATTACCGAAACAAAATTGAAATTATTGAGCGAATACAAAACAACTTCTTGAGATATTTACTTTACAAGAAAAATGGATTTTACTTGCGGGATGTCTCTTCTTCATTACTAAGTAATATCTTTATTACACATAGTTTGTGTTCCAGACGAGATGTTTCTTGCGTTCTTTCCTTATACAAAGCTATTAATGGTTCGATCGATTGTAATAATATACTGACCTCTATAGATTTCGCTGTGCCCGCCAGATTTTTAAGGAACCAAAGTTCCTTTCCAAATATATATTCAAAATTTAATTATATTAGCAGGTTCTCGTTATATAAATTTTATGAAATTTTTAACAAGTTCTCTGATGAACTTGACATTTTTAATGTCTCTTGGTGATTTTAAATCGAAATGTTTACTGCTTTTAAATACTTGATGTGTTTTATTTTGCCTTTTTGCAACTTTTTAGATTTCTATGCGTTTTGATTTGTATGATTTGTTTGATTTGTCCGTGTTCTTATGTATTCGACCATTTTTTAATGTTTTTTATGGGTTTTAATTTTTGTACTCTGTTTTTGGCGCCGTGTTGCAATTTATTTCTATCTTAAGTGTTGCAATTTACTTTTATCTCAAGTGTTTATTTTCGTCTTTAAACTTTTAAACTCCTGGTGTGTTTTTAGAGGATTTGGTGCTTGTGTGTTTTGACTTTTTAACCCTTGCCTTTTGGAAATGTCTTTTTTTTTTTAATTTTTTTAAAAATACGACTTTTAGAATCATAATGTTTGTTAATGTTTTTGTGATTATGTGTTTTCGCTTTTAATTATATTTGCGTTTGCAAAATTGTTTATGATTTTGTGTATTCTCTGTGCTCAACTTTTTATTTTCTAGCGCATTTTCTTATTTACTCATTGTGGCTTTTGTTCTTTGTGTGTTTGTTGTTTATAGCACTCTGTAAATGGAGTTTTCTCTGTAGTGTGTTTTTCTTTAAATAAATAAATAAGGTCGGAACTGAACAACTAAAAGGGAGAGATCACTCTGAGAGCCAAACTATGCTGGCTGATTGACTCCGAGGACCGAACCGGCCATTTTAAGAGAAATTTGATGTCTTTGTATCGTGTCAGTGAATGAGACGCTCCGCCGGGCTTTACTTTGTATTAGTATTTATTTAACCTAGAAAGATTTGCTCTTACTCTTGTAAATTTAATCCAGATGTGTGTCTATATATCTTAATAAATTTATTTAGATATTAAACTTAGCTGTGAATGTCTGACTGAAACTTAGTTGCAAGACGTTACAAGCCCACTTTTCCTTGGAATGGAGGATGGCCGCTGTAGAGAGGTTTCGCTGTAATGCATTTTCAAGGATAAAAATTTTTATATTCTGAATTGAGAGATCAGTAAAAGTTCTTCCGCAGAGGCATAACAGTCCGAAGAGAAATTTACAGTTATTTAAATGGGGCAGTAAAAGTACTGGCAGGATCATTGTTTTAATACCTAAGCGAGTAGGTTTTATAAGGTGTGCCCAAATGAAAAGGAGACCTTAGCTGTATCGGCGTTGTATCAAATCCCAGTGAGTTAATGTGCTAGCCGATAGATGGCGTGGTAGTATTCCCAGCTGCACCTGCGTAGTTAACGGCCTCGCATCAATATCCTCATTTCTGGAGAGTTGTTTCCGCAGTTCGTTGCATGATGGATTCCTCCAGATCAGCACAAAGAGCGGTTATCCAATTTCTTCGCCCAGGAGGGGAGCATGCTTCACAAATGTATCGCAGGATGAAAGAGGTGTACGGAGAGTAGTGTCTCGCACGGTGCACCATATTCTGGTGGTGTCAGCGTTATAAGGCGGGACGCGTAAACATCAAGGACTTGCCACGCCCTGGGCAGGCACACGTTGTGACCAACAGTGCCACGATTTCGGCTGTGGATGAACTCATACGGCAGAATCGTCGGATCACCACACGTGAAATTGCTGTTGAACTGTCGATAAGCAAAGAAACTGCGCATCACATAATCCACCAAAAGCTTGGTTATGGCAAAGTTTGTGCACAGTGGGTGCCCACGCATTTGTCAGAGAATCTGAAGACGGCGAGAACGGGTACTTGCCTGATCCAGCAGTTTCTACACTGAAGCCATCCACTCTCTTCCTACGCGCTGAGATCAGTGTATCAATGTCAATGGCGATTATTTGTAGTTGCACTGTTCCACATGAACTGTAATTAGAATATTGTTATTAAAATTTCTTTACCTATAACTAGTCTCCTTTTCATTTGGGCACACCTTATAGAAATGCAAGGTAAGTTTTAGAAAAAGTTGGTGGCAATGTTTAAGAGTTCTCGCATAATAATTTATATATTTTCCTACTATGAGTAAGTAGTTTCAGCTGCAGCTTAAATGAGAAATTCAATGCAAAACTATGGAGGTTAGTGGAGGAACAAAGCGTGATGTTTCTCTTTCAAGAGCATGAGATTAAAGTTTCTATTTCAATGCCATTTTATTTATTTTGTGAATGAGTTTTGTTAACCGTAATAAAGAATGCAACAGAAAATGTTTTATAGCTCCTTTGAATTAATACATAATGCATAAAAAATCATTAATAATCCTATTCATTTACAGTTCTCGTCCTTTCAAGTGTTTTTAGTGGTAGGAAGACTCATCTTAAAGCATTAAGGCGTCTAGCATCCCTTTTTAGAGACGCTCCTAAATTATTTTTTATTATTGAATTATTTTTTTAACAAACTTTACAAAAAATGTTCATTTAAAGTAAAGTAAGTGTTCGTTTCTTTTATATTCAATCGATAGCTGCACGTATCAAGCGTTCGGTTGTTAATGTGGCCTTTTTATTTTCAAGTCAGGCTCGGAAAGTAGTTTTTCGCAATTGATACGACTGTAAGAATAGAATTTCACATTATTTTAGAATTTGTTTGGTTTAGTTGCATTAATAAAGACTCTGTCTAAATAGGGGCGCTAGGCTTCAGAAGGAAATAAAACATAAATTTTTGAGGCCATTTTTTCTAAATTTTCGACAGCTGATTTCGAGGCATGTAATACTAGTATACAAAATATTATTATATTACTTGGGCATTAATGGGTTGATGGAGAAAGTTCTTATGTTGTGTTATTAAGCTGAAGTTTACCTTCTGATAGTTTTATAAAAAAAATTTGATTCCATAAACCGCATCGTTGTGACATAATTTACCTACTTTACGGCCCAAATATTTAATGGAATTGAGGTTACAACACCGATCTAAATTAGGCAATTCTCTCCATAATCTGCATTTTAAATTTTACATTTTCTCATTTTCTGATTTTTTTTCGTGGACAATAAACATGTTTTTGTCTCAAGTTGTGTTAATACTTTCCTATACACACGCCGTGTCACTACAGCCGTGTGCGAGTGCCACTGGAAAAGAATTGCTTAGTATTTCGTCAGCAGTTAAGGAGTGACTATGCAACTACGTTCATGGAGTTTCAGAACTTATTTGATTGCTGAAGAATAAATACAGATAGAACCTGTTTATTTTGTTTTCCTCAGAAGTAACTGCCCTGCTCAATTATGCATTTCTACCACCGTTCACTCAAAGAGGTAAACACAAATTGTAAGCCTCCTTTTGCCACTTCCTCTAGTGCCTTCGACGCTGCACTTCTCCGGAACTTGCGAATCGTTGCCCACTAAGCAAGTTCTTAATCCGAGGAAAAAGTCACATGGGGCGAGATCAGGGAATAAGCTGGCTGTAGAAATACCGGAATGTGATGATCTATGTTTACATGCAAATTGTTTCTTCCTTTTGTTTATGCCCGGATCCAACCTCATGTGCTGAAAGCTTTTCATTGGTTGTGACATCGGTCACGGATGTATACTTAAGCCCACGAGGTTTTGTAATTCAGCGGACAGAGAGATCGTAAACTAATCAGGTAGATCAGTGAAAATGTGATTGGAATGCAGCTTGATAAATGGCCGATCGTGTTTTTATCTTTTAAAGCCGAAACCAGTTGCGGCTTGTGAGCTCAGAAAGGAGCAGGGCTGCAAGATAATATTTATCAAGAGAATGCATATTTGAAAAGCTACTTTAACTTTCAGTAGGCCAATTTTTTTTTACTCCAAAGACAGTTGTAAAATTTCCTGCTTATCAGACAAATTAAATAACCAGCATAGATGATATTTAATATTATTTTTACTAACAGAAAGTTAAGTGAAAGTTGATGTGACGATTCTGTTGACGGAAAAAAAATAGAGTTCCACATACACACTTCCCTCCTCTCCCACTTCACTCGATAACACTCTTCCAAAAATGAATATCTTCTTCAAAAGAAATCTGACCTTCTATCAAGAGAAAGCAAACAGTCAATCAACCAGATGTGTTTCTTTCGACACAACACAAACCGAAATCAAAACCCATAAACAGCCAATGAGATTGCCACTTTGTGTGGGAATGAGGAAAAAAATGAATTTAAAAGAGCATCTTTTCCTCGTTCAGTTGGGTCCGTGCCAGCCAGAGCTGCTCGCCCGGCAGCCCATAGCCCGACTAAGTTAAAGAGAGAAAGGGTTGCCTTTTCTCTCCGGATTTTCTGCGCAGTGAACGAATTTTTTTTTTGGGGGGGGGCAGAGTACTTTGCAGCTCAGACCTGCTTCTCTCTTACTTGTCGATTCATTTTCTGTCTTCTTTTCAATTTTTTATTACTTTTTTTGCATCTCCGTAAGTCATTGAATTCTGAGAGTGAAAAAGTAAGCAAATAAGATTTGAAAAGAAAATTCAAGTTTAAAAAATCCAAGGAGTGCTGCAGCCCTAATGGACGAGCCTATGGTTTATAATTTCATTTTAACAAGTGCAATACATAGCTTTGATTAAAAAACTTTGGCGTTTTTCTTCCATAGTACTCTGCAATTTTCCATCAAATTTGACACCAGGCGGGACGTATTAGCCGGCGCATTCTCGTGACGGAGCACCCACCATTTGTCCTCTCCAGCGACGGGAAGTTTTGAATGCCTGTAATCACGAGCTGCGAAAATGCGCTGTCTGAACTGGATGAAGCATTTTCTGTCTAGTCGGCCGTATGATACACTTCGCTTCATCAGCAGGACATAACATAATTCATTTACATTTGGAAAATATTTTAAAAGCTCGGGAAGTTATTGAACGTAGTAGTATAACTAAACTAAAGAGTACATTAATTTTAAATGTTATGCCTTTTATTCCGAATAAACTTGTTGCTGTTCTCGTAGCAGATGAAACGAAAGAACACTGCAAAAAAATTCTCGTTTCTTTCCCCTCTCTCTTAAAAAAGATCAGATTTCTTCTGAGACGCTTTATTTTTTCCCCGCTGCAAGCCGAAGTATTTAATAGAAATAATTTCTTGCCTTTGCATTGGATTGTTTATTCCCAGAGGCGGTTTTTTTTCATGAGGAAAGCTAAAACCTTTTGATAAGGTAAATTTAATAAACAAATCCAGTCCATTTCGCATTCCACAACACAAACAAGAGGCATTTATTACGTTAAATGTCTTTGCTAGAGGTGACTAGAATTTTTACAAACTCGAGAGTACCACGGAAAACGCTCATGATTTTACATATCATTAATTTGGTTCTACGTATAAACACATATAGTAAAGTAATAACTCAGAAGACCTCAATTTTTCTGCATTTCCTGTTTCCTTCTTTAAAGGGTAAATGATGCGCGCTTGTTGTCTTTTTACATAAAACGCGGAAAATAAAACCACCCGTCTCGCTCTTTTTCCAAATGACTCACTCTCCTTTAGAAATATAGTTCAATGTCTCTGTAACCACTGACAAACCAGCCGAAGTATTCTTCCCTCAACTTTCTTTACTTTTAAATGAGGCATTTTGTGCCGAGCTTCGTCGAATAGTGAAGAGAGTTATGTACTGTTCAGCAACGGATTCCGAGACTACGACTTTTGGACGATTTTACACCAGAAAGGGGTGTCAGGCAAAGAGTCGTATGAGCGTATTTCCGGAGTTCTTTGTTAGATCACGCTCAGTAAAATATCAACATCACCCTTCCATTTTTCACTTTGCCCCTATGTTGATGAAAATAACTCCGCCCGCAAAAAGCGCGGAGGGTTAACAATTAATATTTATTTAACATTTAAGGACAAGTTTTACAAGGGGAAAGTATATTTACAACAGCATATAAGGAATGAAAGGGAATAGGTTATATGGCGACATAGTTAAAATAACTTAATCATTTTCCTACAATAGAAGATTATTTAAGACATTTAATTGTGATTAGGGTTGTTAAACCTGCTTTAAAGAGTTAGTCTTATTACGTCGATTCGAGAAGAAAGTTATGATTATATAGCGTCGGCATTTTTAGATTTCTACGCGGCGGACTGCTGTGAGCCAGACGGCTAAAAATTAACGCATCTTACGCGAACGAAGGACCTGAAAGAATCCGCGCCGTTACCTTCGATCGCGATGGTTTTATTCGGCTCTTGGGGCGTTGTCTGAGAAGCATTTGGGACGGAACCCCTGGCGCCATCTATCGCACAACCTCGATTCAGTTTTACAATTGAGAGCTTTAAATTAGAATTTTAGTAGCACAAACTCCACATGTATGTGGGATTCCGCTCAAATAAACAGAATGCCCACGGAAGAGTTACCTTTAAGGGGTAAGTAGATCGGATTTATGTCTAGGGGATTTAAGGGTTTTTATCACATTAAATTTAAAACAAAATATTACATAAAATAAACGAGGAGACTTCAAGTTAAATACAAAAACATTTATTAAAGTACTGTAAGGAGAACTTACAAGGGGAAAGATATGTACACAGAAAGTTAACAAGAGAATTTACCGATTTACATGAAGTCGTGGTTATTGCCGATTGAGCTAGATTAAGTTTGGGTTAGAGCTTATTGGTTAAGATAATTATTGTATTAGAGATTTAGAGAGCCATAAAGAAAGTGAGACGGGATATAGTTACCATAGTGGGAAGATCGGCGGGCTTAACTGCGCCAAGACTGATCTGATTTACATTGCTAGACAGAGGGAATGAGAGAGATATTAGCATGTAGTCTGCCTGCGGTGTGCTGTGCTGCTCTTAGCGTGCAGGCTGGTTCTGTTGGATAAAAAGAGGACGCTGCTGTGACGCGTCCTGAGCAGACCTCTAACTCCGTCTATCGCCAAAATAATCATTAATCTAGCTCTTACATCTAATTTGCAAGGTGATTAATTTATTCTTTGCGGGTAATATCCTACATGTATGCATTTTTCACCCCTTCCCTATCATCGTCTGGGTCCAAAATTCGATGCGAATCTACAATTTTAGTGTGAAAGTCACGCACCAAATTTCTAGCTTGCTGCGTTTATATCAATCATCACTTGGCCGTGGTGGCCTAGTGGTAAGGTCTGCGCTTCGGGGTCGGATGGTTTGGGGTTCGAAACCCGATTCCTCTAAAAATGGGGCCCGAAAATCATACGCAGTGGCCATACGTCCCCCCAATGCTGTCGTGCAGAAGTTTGGAGAGGGGGTGCCAGCTCAGGTGTCGTCTTCGTGTTGCTTCAAAACGAGTCGTTAATAAAACTATACCAACTAATTAAGTTATCGCATAGTCGTTTTTGGTCCAAAATTTGATTCGGGTCAATACTTCTGGCGATAAAACTCGATGCTAAGTTTCATCCGTCTAGCTCATTGCCTTTGTCAGTTATCGCGTTCGCATGGACAGAAGGACAGACCGACTTCGCGTTTATAGATTTCGTCTAAAATTCGATAGAGATCTGTTATAATTTTCACAGAGAGACATAATTCCAAAAATATAAGTTTAAAACATGGTCTCGAGGTCGATTTTTTACATTTTATCGATTACGATACTCACCCTTCCTATAGTTCTAAAACGGAAAAGTTTAAAGGAAGCTAAAAGAGCTCTTTTTGTCTCCGGGAACTTCCGACCACTTTATCGAGATTCTATTATTAATCACACAAGCGGGAAAGCGTTTGATTCTCCACGTCAGATTTATCGTTTACCACACTCACAGGCTCGGGGACCATTGCTGCAATCTAGTTTCGAACCGAGATCTTACCACAAGTGTACCGTGTCTCTCGACATTTCGGAAAATAAATAACCATTGGAAATTCGATTTACCTCAATTGCTTCTCTTTATAGTTTTATGGAGAACAGCGATTAATCCATGGGAAGAAAACAGATTTATTAATTACCAATCAAAAACCCCAATTATTAACTGTGGATCTTCCGCGGAATCGGGTTTCGAACCTGCGTCATTCCGGTTACGCAACACAGACTCTGCCAAGAGAGAGCTGTAAAACTTCTTCAGGTAAGGGAATTTAAAAGTTAAAGCGTAAGTTGTTGGTAAACTAAATATTTCTACTGTTTATTTAATTTATTTTTAATTATTCTGTGGCTATAGTTCTTTTATATGCAGTAATGAAACAATTTTTCAATTCCTACTATTAGTTCACACTCTCCCTATATATATTTATTTATATATTTTGTTCAAATTTTCAATCGTTAATAAAATACTTTTTGTTCAAATACATTTTTTAAAACTTGTAGTGGATGACACTTGATGTTAATACAGTTTTTTCAATATTTTTTTTCTGATTTTTCTTTTTTTTATTTTTCTTTCTTGACCTAAGTAGGAATTGACTTTAATTTTTTTTATATATATTACTTGTTTACATAGATGGAGAAGTGGTTCTATAAGTATTCTTCAACATACAGCTAAATGTTTCTTACAAATAAAAAATGTTTTAAAATATGATTTCTTTTTTATTTAAAGGTGATGACTTTAATACCAACATGCAAATTGGGTCTTAGTGGAAACTATTAAAGGTTTTAAAGGCAACCACTGTAAGAACTACTGGAACCATTAAAGGAAGTGTTAACATATTTTGCGTATATTGTGAATGAAGAAGTGCTAAAATAAGTAATAGCTGCTGTGAATAGAGTTTAATTTTGTTATTTCTGTTGTGGTATTGTTATACTGTCGGATCTCTATTTAACGAAGTCGCTAAATCCCGAAAAAAAGTTCGTTATATGGAAAATTCGTTAAATAGAGATTCACCTTTCAAAATACTTTAAACTACACAAAACAGATTTTAAATTCATAAACACTAAATTTTATTAAAAAAGCAATTAATCACAACTTTATTTTGTAAATTAATATCTATTTGTTTTATATATTTTACACATCAAAAAGAAATCTGCAAGGAAAACAAGAATAAAACAAAACATTGTCCGGGAATACACTGTTATCAATTTAAAAAAATAATTTTATATTAAAATTAATGAATTTTAGCATGTCATCATACGAAGGTTTGTTGATTTCTGCATCATGATCATTTCCATCTTCATTATCTTCGTCTTCATCGCAATTCATCGCTGTATTGTTTTTATTTTTCACACTGTCCACTTCAAAACTGCCTCATCCACATCTTCATAGACACACGCCTTTAAAAGTTTTGAACAAGAATTCGATGAATCTTAATTTTGTATCTTATCACGATTTTTTTATTATGATTGATAAGCTGTTTGGAGGAATACCAAATTTTAAAGCAATATCCTTTTTATCACGCCTTTATCCACCTCATGAAGAATTAAATTTTTTTCTTTGATGCTCAAGCACTTTCGCTTTGACGTTTTACAGCTTCAAGGTCATTGATCACCATAAAATGTGTTAAAAGAAAGAATAAGTTTGAAATGTTTAGAAATATTTTGACAAATAGGGAGAAGAAAAAAATTGGATCACACGAAAAAGTTCGTTAAATAGAGAATGCACTTCGCTATTTGGAGGTTACTTTACGAAGAAATTCGCAAAATGTTCTTGATTCCGAGAAAAAGTTCGCAAAATAGAGAAATTCGCAAAATAGAGGTTCGTTAAAAAGAGGTCCGACTGTATTTTAATTTGCTTGTTTTTGCTTTTGTGTTCGTACTACGTAAAAGGCTACATCTACAACCTTTGCTTAACAGGCAACATCAGTTACCTCAATTCTCGAAATTTTACCAGAAAAATTAAAAACTGAATTTTTCTCAACCAATGACGAATATTTGGTTTTTTGTCATATCTCCTAGGAGCGTGCAGTCTCATGGTCATACCAAATAAGAAAACAAAATCAGAAATATTCATTATTGGCCGTAAAAAATTCATTTAATAATTCCTCTTTAAAACTGTGGAAAAAAATTCAGAAATATTCAGTTGTTTCTTCCTCTCGTAAAATTTCGAAAATTGAGATAACTAGTACTGCTTGTTAAGCGACGCAATGGCTAATAAAAAAAAAATTGTAAATTAGCAGTAGACATAAAATGAAAATGGAATGGAAGATGTCTATCGATGCCAAATCGATTGAGGCAGTTATCAAATCGCAGAATCAACTTCTTCATCCCTCCTTAGTAGAAATGTCCACTCTCATTCAGCCATTTCTTAAGGGGACATACAACTGTTAAACCTCGAAAATTTTCTATTTTTTAAATATATATATATATATATATATTGCTCACCCTGTCTTTTCTGTACAATTTAAAACAATCCGCGTCCAAAAATTTTCGTAACTGTGAAAGCGATGAAGGAATATGTATCAGCTCTTCAACGTAAACATTGAATATTTCCATATCTTTAAAACGCTGTATCTCAAAATGTGATTTTTTGATATTGCGCGCACGATATATCAAGAAATAATGAACATTTTTACATAAAAGTTTTACCGAACGTGTATTTTACTATGTTCTACAAATTGAACCATATTTTTGTACATATTTCTTCAAATAAGTATTTTTTTGGGGGTAGAAAAGTTGACATTTTAACTATTTTTTAACATTTTTATTTTAAATTGGCATATAAAATAGAAATTAAATTTACATGTTAATAAATTGTGATTAAGTATTTTAAACAGACTGTTTGGATTACTTAGATACCCAAAATATTGTGTTTAGATAAATATTTTATCCGTAATCATGCCCGCAAGGTGACTGTCTCATTTTTTTCTCCAAAAATTATACCCATATTTATTACTGTCTCAAATAAATACAGTAGAGTCTCTTTACAACGAAGTCTCCCTACAGCGAATTTCTCCCTATAACGAAATTTTTAACCGGAAAGTTAGATAACATTCAAAATATTATCCATATAACGAAGTGGTTGTCTCCCTATAACGAATTTTTTTCAGACCTCTATCTTTTCGATTTTTGTCATTTTTGAAGAAAGTTGCTAATTTCTGTGCACACAAATCGCTCACACGTGCCTGTTTCTGGAACCACTCTCATTGTTCGTTCCAGCGATAACACATAACAATAGAATGCTATGATGTGAAGGGTAATACAGTTGTGGGGACCTGGGTTTCTACAGAGGGAGCAACATTTTTACGAGTCAAGATTCCAAGAATCGGGGTGGAAACAGCAAATGGTTAGGTTAGGTTAGGTTAGGTTAGGTTAGGTTAGGTTAGGTTATATTAACGTCCCGTTTTGAAGCAACACGAGGAAACAGCAAATGGATGTGACAATACGCATTTTATGTTTATCCGTACTAGTAAATATTATTCTCTAAATTGGTGAATTGTCTTCACTTTTGAGCATTTTGTTTATACAATAAAAATTAGTATAATTTTAACAAATTGATAATAAATATTACTTCATTTTTAATTGAAAGTCACAACTAAATATTTTTGAACTTATAGCACATACTAAAAGGTTTGTAACATTTACTTAAATAACTGCAAAAATCTCTAATCTCCGTATAACGAAGTCTTCTCTATAGAGAATTTTTCAACTGGAACCCAGCGATTTCGTTATAGGGAGATTCCACTGTACATGCCAATGGGAAGATTTGAAAATGAGTGTACTATAATTGAAAAAACAGATATTTTTCTGTACAAAAAAGTGAGTTTGTGAATTGCATTGTTTCAGAGATATCATGTATCGAATTTGACAGTTTCCCTCTATTATTTCGAGGTTTAAGACTCGTACGTTCCCTTAAGCTGGGCATTCACTTGCAGGCTAGCTATGCCATTTGCCCTAAGCCCGTTTTATTTCCACCCACTTTAGTCGAAAAATTAGGCAAAGCATTCACGGATGTTCCAAAGTTTGTTTTGAGACAAGGTTCAAAGTCGCAGAATTCTACCTACCTGCTTCCTCCCCCCCCCCCGCACGGGAGATTTCGAGTTTCATTTCTACCCTCGAAGCGAGGCCCTAATGTAGACAATGCTTTGATGTGCCGCTACCCTCGAATCGGGGTCTCAAATTGGAATGGGCGCGTGAAGTCTTGGATTTTGAGTTCGTTTGAATTCCATCACTCAAAATCATTTGATCCAAATTTCATAGATTTTCGACCTTGACGATTGCTTTTTCCTTCCCGTGTTCCAAAAATTCCATTTTGGAAGAGATGTGAAATGCCTGCTTTACGGTTATCTTGACTTCATCGTCTGAAGATTTGCAGTGGTATCGTTGCGGGACAGCTGAACGGATGAAAGTGGGAAAAGATGAATGGGAGCAAGAGCAATTCGGATCGTGAACAAATTGAAAAATGACCAGTTTCGCGAAAGAATTCTCTGCTTGGCCAACAAAAACATGTTCGGATGACGAACACTTGCATAGGACAAACATAAGAAGAAACAACTCTGTGTTTAGGGTTTGCAAAACTAGCATATATTAACCTCGTCTCTTGGTGACGCTGCAAGAGCGGGGCATTCACCGCTGTTCCACACTGGAATTTTTGGAACATAGGAAAGAAAGATCTTTCGTCAGCGTGAGAAACCGATGGAAATTGGCATCGCGGATCGGAAGTGTTGGAATTCCGAATAGTTTGAGATCTGATTGGAATGGTCGGATGGCCTTTTAAGGACCTCGCTGCGAGGGTAGCGGGAAAACAAAGGTTTTGCCTAGATTGAGACCCCGCGTCGAGGCTAGAAATGAAACTCGAAATCCCCCGTGTTGGGGAAGTGGAGAATGGGTGGGAAGAATTCTGCGACTTTGAACCTTGTCTCAGAACAAACTTTGGAACATCTCTGAATGTTTTGGCTAATTTTTCGACTAAAATGAGTTGAATGCAAGTCAGTTGTTGGGACAAATGGCTTAGCTTTTCTTTCTCGTGAATGCCCAGCTTGGGATACCTCGGAGTTATAGATTCCAGAAACGAACTAGCCAAGAGAACAGATAAGAACGAAAACTGAAAGGGAAAAGTAATTTGAAAGTGAGAAATGTGAAGTTTTATGGATAAATGAACAGTTTATAGAACGAAATTCTGCAGATTGAATACATACATTTTTTTTAATGCAACACAGTTGTTTTCCTTTCTGTAAATATTGTAAATGCTTTTCTGAGCATTTTAATTTGAAAAAAAAGCGGATTATTTCATCTAACATGAATGAAATCGAATGTCAACTTCATTCACCCTAGAAATCAAACAAGAGGTTATATATTATAATCATTACGCAAAAATAGTAATAGGTAGTAAGAAGGTAGTAGTAGAATAATAATAGGTAGTAAGATGTGAAATAATTTTTCATTTATTTTAGACCGGAAAGGGGTGTCGGGCAATGAGTCATATGAGCGCATTTCCGGAGTTCTTTGTTAGATCACGCTCAGTAAAATATAAACATCACCCTTCCGTTCTTCACTTTCCCCCTATTTTGATGAAAATAACGCCGCCCGGCGCATGCGCAAAAGTACGGAGGGTTTCCGAATGCGTTGCTAAACAATAATTGGCTTAATTTTTTCAACTTAAGGTGTATTGATAAATTTAAAAAAACACTCGCTTTTTACTTTTAAAACTATTTTTCAGTATTTATACAAATATAATATAAAATAACAATCAAAAGCATTATGTATAAATATGCGTTGGTTCTTATCAAATATAGATGTAGAAGGATGAAATGAAAAATTTCTTTCACTCTCTGTCTCCTCGCATTTACTGTCACCACAGAAAATTCCACAGGAGGAATGTTTTAGCGACGTTTGACAGCAGTTGAATTGAAAAACGATAGAAACAGATTTTCATTTTCTATTTTTTTCTAGTCTAGTTTAGAGTTATTTCTGATAAAACAAATTCCTGGGATTTTAATACTTCCAAAAGTGTCAATTTTTCATACTTTAAAAAGAAATTATACTAAACTGGTACACAATTCACCACAGCTTGAGATGACAAAGTATTTACGATTCTTTTTAGTGGTGCATGCAGACTAATATTGATGAGTATAGAAAGCAATGTTGTATTAGTTAATAGTGACGTCAGAGTCACATGACAAACGTTACTGAGATCATCAATTTCTAACTACACCTTCTCTTACGCCATGCTGAGTCATCACACCCTTTTCCAACTGCAACATGCGCCAAATGAAATGTGTGCAGCGCAGTTTTTGGTATATCATGTGAAAATGAATCGAGTATAAGTCTTTTGTCTTACATACTCATAGGCTTAAAAAGAACGCCAGGAAATCTAACAAGTAGCCTGATTTGAGACAGAAACAGAGTGGTATTAGAACAGAGAAATCATCTTATTCTGAAGAAAACCAGCATGGGTTTCCTCCCTTCTATCTTCTAGAATATTTCAATGATATGGTCCGTTTTGTGTTTAACTTCGTCGTGCAGTTAATAAAATAGAGTATGCATTTTCGACACCTTCTCTTCAACCCGTTACATCCAAAATTGCTACAGATTTACAATTATGATGTAAAGACTATATACCAAATTTCGTCAAGCTAGCTCATTGCGTTTATGAGTAATCACGTTCAAATATACACGGACAGACAAATAAACAGACAATCCCACCCGTCGACAGATTCAATACAAATCTACAATTTTGGCGTAAAAAAAATCACATACTAAAATTCATTCACCTAGCTTACTATATTTTTCAATTATAGCGCTCACATACTTACGAATAGACAGACCGATTATCAGTCAACCTTGACGGATTT
>BGPR01010856.1:21273-48872 GCA_013235015.1 Araneus ventricosus | reverse complement strand
TTTCAGAATTTTTCAGGTATAAAGATTCGATAATTGTTTGTTTCATTAATTTGTTTTCACTGGTATATTTGGCAGAAAGTAATGTTAGTTTATCTTCTTTTTCCTATTGAATTTGTTAAAAAAAACTTTCTGAAGATTTCTTATTGACAGCTTACGTTGAAAACACTGATTTTTCACCACTTTAGAGAAAATAATTTTCGACATTTTCTTGTAGTACAGACTGTCGTCTTTCCAAATCCGTTTACATCTTGTTTCTAAGTGAATTAAAAAAAAGTCATAATGATTTTAAAATACTTTGTCTGAAGCAAAACCAACCCGAAGGAAACCTTTAAATGCAATTTTCTCAGAACTTTGTTTCTCATAAAATTTCTCCACCGTTAGAATGATATTTCTAAATCTAATAAAGATATTCACTTGAAATTTTCTGAACATGTTTAAAATAGTGCAAGCAATGAAATAAATTAAAATATTTGTTGTTCGTGAAATCCTTTTTAATTTACAGGTGTTTTTTATAAAAATTAAGTTGTGAATTAATGGAAAAATGAACAGTTACACATATTTTTGCACATAATTTACTTGCATTTCCATTTTCTTCTTAGATTTCAGTTCATTTGATAGATAATTGTCCTCTATAACTTGTGTGCAAAGACATAAGAATTGCTGCACTACAATTTGGTGTAGAGTGTTAATCTAAAATGGATAAGTTAAATTTCATTAAAATTTGCTACAAATTCCCATATTTGTCAAAAAAGATTATATTTATAAGGAACTTTTTGATTTTTTGTGTTTATAATTGATAATGCATATAAAAGAACCAAAAAACTATTAAAATATACGATTTTTCAAAATTTTTATTCCGAACGTAGGCGGTCACCTTAGAGTATATGTACTCATTTTTTAGATTTTAGATAACAAAATTTTAACGGAATTTTGAAAGCATACAAAAGGAAATAAAAAGGAAAAAAGAGAATAACACCACAACTTGCCCATATCTGGAATCACAATATGATTTTGCAGTCATTTTGAGACTTAAGGATGAGAGCACAGCGATGACTTACTAATTTTAATTTCTCATAATTTCATCAATCCAAAGGAATGAAAGTACAAGTGAAATAATTTAACAAGATATATTAAAAATTAAAATTTGCATTAAACAGAATGGCGCAAAAATGCAGTAACTTCCAATAAAATACAAAAGAATGATACTTTAATAAATACAAAAAGGAAAATACGGAAGAGCCAGAAGTAGTAAACGACAGTAATAACAATATACCTTTTGCGCGCAACGCAGCAGCTTCCAGTAATTGCAATGACAATATTGTCATAAACAAATATCATACTGCAATAAAAATTATAAAACATTAAGATTAAACAAATAAAATCGAAAAACGAATGAAAGAGAACTCGAATGGTGAACATTTTCAATGTGCTCCTCACCATCGGAGTTCTAAAATGGATAAATTTTATGTCGATGGAGCGACTTAATAGTCAAATAATATTCCCTCTGTGGCCTGAATTTATCCAAAAATTGAAATGATGCAGGAAAAAACCTTTCTTAAATAATAAATGATTCAGAAAGTCTTTTTTAAGAAATCCAATAGCTATAAGAAGATAAAATAACATTACCTTCTGCCAAATATACCAGTAAAAACAAAGGAATGAAAAAAACAAATATCGAATCTTTACACCTGAAGAATTCTGCAACCCTAAGGGAAGATTCCAATTCAAGTATAACATCTAAATAAATGTCAGAAAAATTAATTGTAATTTAAACTAACTTATGATTCAAACGCATAAATTTAATTATTTATCCATTCATTTCATGGTGATTAACATCACCCATGAAAAAGAAACATCAAACGTTAGATATAATTTCATAATTTTTCTTTTTAAAAATAGAATAAATTTAAATCAGATGAACATACATTGTAATTCCATCCGAGCTAAATTAAGTGTATTACCAGTTATGAATTATTAGTTTTCAAAATTAATATTATCAGGCATTTCAATAATTTCATTTACTGCATAATAAACTACATATAATCAAAATAAAAACTTCATTTTGAAATGCATTTAAATATCTAAATGAAACTGCTCGTCAATTGATACGATATTTAGTATTTATTTAAACAATTCTAATTTAAATTAATAAAGTAACATCATTTTTATACTTGGATGTTTCGAAATGCTCAATTATTTAAGAAACAGAACATTCATTTCATTTGAAAAGGAATAACAACTTTGACAACTAAAGCATTTGTGAATGGAAATAATTAAATTAGAAAACTCTTTTGATTTCTTGTAACAGTTAATGCTAGGCTTATTGGTTTATTCAATCTCGCATGTTTTTGAATTTTGTTTAAGATAAAAAAATATATATATAATTAAGCTTTTGTTTGCATCGCTGAATTTTTATTAGCGTGGTCGTATTTCCTGCTCATAATAAGGAGTAAATAAACAAACAGTATATGACAATCAACATTTCTTAGAAATATTGACATTTATTTTTTGAAGAGGTTACTAGATTTAATAATTGCCCCATCTTTAATTGCATGATATATGATTTTCGTTATATGATACATATTCAGTATTAAAAATACTAATTATTGAATAAATAATTAGATGCTAGCTGTGTGGCCCGGCGTTGCACGGGCTATCTCGAATAATGCATCATTCCCTGACGGAAAGAAGTGAGGTAACGTGACATGCCCAATATTCTCTCTTAAATAAATAAGGCGAAAAGAGTTGTTCAAACATTCCGCCCACGAAAACGTGTCAAAATGGACTATTTAAAAAAATACAAAAAAGATTTCTTATTTTGTAGAAAAAAAATTATTCCGTGTCCTAGCGAAATGAAAGGTATATCTCAGAGGTTCCCAACCTTTATTCCCTCGCGCACCTCTTGATTAATTTTTGACATATCCTCCCCCACCGTCTATGCTAAGAAGTTTTTATCAATAATTATAAGGGCTTAGAATAGCTTAAAAGTTAAATAACTCGGATTTGACATTTGCCTGGAAAATATCTGCTCGACTTATTTTATTTTTTATTGCATTTTTACAATAGTATTAGTTTAACGCCAAAACAAATGAAATCAGTATTGTAATAATTTTGCATTAACTTATAAGGATTACTAATAATTACACTCCGTATTAATCAACTATTCAAATGGTATAGTTATTAAATACTAAGGGACTTGGAGGAACAAAATTCTGTAACTTTTTTAATCCCTTATGTTTTCTTGTTTCCACCATAAACAACTTTATTTCGCGTACCCCCAAATGGTCCTTTGCGTAACCCCAGGGGAATGCGTACCACAGGTTGGGAATCTCTGGTCTATCTAATTCTAGTCTAGCTGTATGGCTCTGCGTTGCACTGGTTATCTCTAATAATGGGATATTCCCGGGCGGAGAGAAGCGAGGTCATGTGAGGCTTCGGGGTCCATATATTTTCATATGGCCCTCCTCTGTTTTTCTCAACAATAATTGTCACTTACTTTCCCCAACAAACGTTACGAAGTTAAACACCTTAATACAAAAATGGAAAGAAAATGATTTTTTCCCGATATTAATGAATCCAAACACATAAGCTCTCTAAAAAAGAAATACTGAGTGACAATCGGCTATTTCTTTGTTCTTCTGTATCTTCCGCTCTTCTCTTCTGGCCACGTTGTGCCATAGTTGACAATCGGCGGTTTCTTTCTTCGTCAGTTTCAGCAACTCTCCTTTCATGTTTTCTAATTGCCTGCTGTCTACGGGTCCCCTGTAATTTCTCTTTTTCTTTTAGGCATCGGAAAAAGCGAGAATTGAACAAAGCAAAAATAGTAACTTCCAAATATCAGCTTAAAATAGAAGCTTCCACAAATATTTAAACTTGATCAAATCAATGAATAATGATTAAAATCACTAACATAACTAATCTATATCTTTCGGCACATAACTTTACAGAAACAAAACACCCCATTAAATTTCGTTAAAATGATTTTGTTGGACGTTATATCACGGGATAAAAAAGGAATTTATACACTTTCAACAATACATTTTTTTTATTTCTGTCTGCGTCACTTTTTTATTGTTGTTGTAACAATGTTCTTTAAAGTAAACGACAAAAGTCGACTTCAAGAATAAAATAAATTTTGAATTGCGCTGTAACAATGAAAAGTATTGTTATAAAGTATCCGAAACAATGAAAAGTATTGTTGTAAATTAGTTTTTAATTAATATCTTTTTCACTAATTAAAATTTCGACATTTAAATGGCCGAAATGGGTTCCTTGAATTATTCCCCATCTTTTGGTACTTTCCGCACCCTTCTCCGTTCGGCGGTTCGTGAGAAGGTAGCTGGACATACATACATGCATACGTTTGTTTACCTTCGAATTTTAATAGGATAGACTAGCTGTATGACCCGGCGTTGCACGGGCTAAATCGAATAATAGCTGAGGTCACGTGACACATGCATAATGTGTGTTATAATATTGTTGAAGTGTGTTGTATTAGTGTTTTCACCTCCTGCTTCAGCTGGGTGTAGATGAGAGGTCCTGTGATAAATTTGGCCATGAATTCTGAAGCAATACGCTCCTCTCCCTGTAGACGGTACAATCTGTGCACCCATTGAAGCACTGGTACGGCCTTATGTTATTTTTGAAATGCACTGATAATTCATCGGAGCCATCCATCAATCCTTTCATTTCCACTGGATACACTGAAGCCTGCTCAATTATATTTCCATTATGACAACAATGAGTGTAAGTTTCTCTGGTATTCTTTTCATCCCGGAAATACAACCCTCCGCATTTCAGACAGAGATTGTCCATTTCTCCACAGTTGTGTTCTTCAGTTCAGAACAGTTCTAGCTGTATAAAAAGTTTGTATCTGATGGTGATTTTGTCCTTCCATAACATTTAGACGGCGTTCTCTTGCATATTGTAGCATGGCTGACAATCGACTATTTCTTTGTTCGTTTGTTCCTTCGGCTCTTCTCTCTTGGCCACGTTGTGCCATTATTGCCAATCGGCTATTTCTTTGTTCTTCTATTTCTTCGGTTCTTCTCTCCTGCCCACGTTGTGCCATGTCTGACAATCGGCTATTTCTTTGTTCTTCTGTTTCTTCCGCTCTTCTGTCCTGGCCACGTTGTGCCATAGTTGACAATCGGCGGCTTCTTTCTTCTTCAATTTCAACAACTCTCCTTTCACGTTTTCTAATTTGCTCCCGTCTACTGGCAGCATCCCCTGTAATTCCTCTTTTTCTTTTAGGCATCGGAAAAAGCGAGAATTGAACAAAGCAAAAATAGTAACTTACAAATATCAGCTTAAAATAGAAGCTTCAACAAATATTTAAACTTGATCAAATCAATGAATAATGATTAAAATCACTAACATAACTAATCTATATCTTTCGGCACATAACTTTACAGAAATAATACACCCCTTTTAATTTCGTTAAAATGATTTTGTTGGACGTTATATCACGGGATTAAAAAAAGAATTTATACACTTTCAACAATACATTTTTTTTATTTCTGTCAGCGTCACTTTTTTATTGTTGTTGTAACAATGTTCTTTAAAGTAAACGACTTCAACAGTAAAATATATTTTGAATTGCGCTGTAACAATGAAAAGTATTGTTGTAAAGTATCCGAAACAATGAAAAGCATTGTTGTCAATTAGTTTTTAATTAATATCTTTTTCACTAATTAAAATTTCGATATTTAAATGGCCGAAATGGCTTCCCTGGATTATTCCCCATCTTTTGGTACCTTCCGCGCGCTTCTCCGTTCGGCGGTTCGTGAGAAGATAGAAAGAAGGACATACATACATACATACATACATACATACATACATACATACATACATACGTTTGTTTACCTTCGAATTTTAATAGAGTAGATTCATACAAATAATTTTAGTAGAATAGAAACATACAAAAAATGATTTAAAATTAAATAGATTCTTTCAAATAATAAATAATTATTTTCATAAAAAAGAATCCAATCAATAAGTACTTTTGTTTTTATATAAATACTACAGATATGTTTTATTTTCATTTCATTAAAATCATTACAATTCTGCAACATTTAAGCGAATCAATTCAGGTTCATGTGAAATGCCTGAGATGAATTCTTTCAGTAAATAAATCTTGGAATCAATTTTAATTGTTTTTGGAAAAAACTTCATAAGACAAAATGTAATTAGATGAAAGATGACATGTACAGTTATTTCTGACATATGACAACAACTTTTAATGAACAATAAAATGCCCTCCAAAAGTGAAAGAAATTTTTTTGATTTCTGTTTCCAATGTTTTGCGTACATTTAACACTTTTAGGGTTTTGCATTTCATTTTAATGCTTCCAAATTTTAGCTTATATACATTCTAAAATGTTTATTATTATGTAATTTCTTGTAGATATTTGATAAGCATGTTTTGATTTCGTTATGTCACAAGTTATGATACTTTTTTAAAAAATCATCCTGTGATTTCGTTTTGTATTGTGTGATCTCTTTCATAAATTTGAGAATGAATTGCTCATAATTCTATTTATAAATTAGAGTTTTGAAGTTCCAATAGGGGTAACAAGTTTCTTTGTCGATTCATTCTGCTTGTGCATGTAAAGAAATAAATCTTTGGTTATGAGTTCATTTAAATATTGAGGTTGCATCTCTTGCATAATGGTCTATTTCAATTCAAAATCTCAGAACTCGAATTTATTAATTTTCACGACTTGGAAGGAGATTTCAATAAAATGGACAAATTCAGCACTGTTTAAAGAAAGTAATTTTAGAAAATTGTGGATATAACTGAAAACATCCCTTTATATTTTAACATGAACTGAAAGGTGTTAACATTTGAATATACGTAGAGTCTCCCTGCAACGAAGTCTCCCTATAACGAAATTTTTAATCGGAATATTAAATAACATTCAAAATATTCTCCATATAACGAAGTGGTTGTCTCCCTATAACGAATTTTTTCAGACCTATATCTTTTCGATTTTTGTCATTTTTGGAGAAAGTTGCTAATTTCTGGGCAAACAAATCGCTCACAAGTGTCTGTTTCTGAAACCACTCGCATTGTTCATTCCAGCGATAACACATAACAATAGAATGCTATCTGAAAGGTAATGCAGTTGTGGGGATCTGGGTTTCTAAAGAGGGAGCAACATTTCTACGGGTCAAGATTCCAAGAATCGGGGTGGAGTGGGGATGGAAACAGCAAATGGATGTGACAATACGCATTTTATGTTTATCCAAACTAGTACATATTATTCTCTAATTTGGTGAATTGTCTTCATTTTTGAGCATTTTATTTATACAATAAAAATAATATAATTTTAATAAATTTATAATAAATATTACTTCATTTTTAATTGAAAGTCATAATTAAATATTTTTGAACCTATCGCACATACTAAAAGGTTTATAACATTTACTCAAATAACTGCAAAATTCTCCGTTTAACGAAATTTTCTCTATAGCGAATTTTTCAACTGGAACCAAGCGATTTCGTTATCGGGGGATTACACTGTATAACAGAGAAATCGTGATATGCCGCTAGTGCTTCAATTCAACACCACTTAGAATTAAATTTAGTTTAGTTATATGTTTTGCAGTGCCACAAGGGCTATTTTGGGACGGACCTCATAATTTAGAGCCTTTTTCAAGTGTCGAGAACGACTTCTGTGCGGGCACCCCTTCAAAAGCTTCCATGCCACAAGAACTGGCGGTCATTTTGTCGGATGTAGCGCGCACTAGATTCTGGCCAGGCGGTTCCTCGATAGAATCGAGTTTCGAGCTTGGGAATCTCCTACCATAAAGCCAACACCTCGCCACCTGACCACTGAGGCCTCCTTGAGAATTAAGTTGTTATTAAAGAGTGTTTACATTGAAACTTCTGCAGATATTACTTATAACGAAATTTGCCCTGTGTGTGTAAGGTGGAAACAGTCCAAAAAGCATGATAACGGATAAAGACGCTTAATTCTCGAATATTCCGGAGAACACGAAGTGCAAGTAATAGCAAAAATATATCACTTGTACAAATTAACACTAGCAGCAGATAACAAATCACGAACAATAACAGTAGCTACAAGAACATCATCCCGACCTGCCCAGGTATCCGGGAACACATGAAAGACCGGTCGCCACGAAAACATAGTCAGGCACTGAGGTCCCCATTACGAGCTGCTCATGCAACAACTCTCCGTTTTACCGGGGCAAGACCTGTCTTCGGAGATGGGTCCAAAGACTAACACCACCATTATTGTACCATCGGGGTTGGCGAGAGTCAGCTTACTTATACAGCAGCCTGTCATCCTTGAACTCGCGGTTCCCCCATCTGGGGGTAACAATAACAATCATAGCACTCGCAATACAGTAAGAGGACTCTCAATACAGCTCGGCGTCTAACAGCTTAGAAGCTCGCACAGCGGATAAAACTCCAAAGACGTTCGCATTTCATAGGCGATCCCAGTCGATCAACATGTTCAAAGTCGATGAAAATCTCTTTATATATTCTTCTGTGATCCGAGCACGTTCCTTTTATAGTTACTCCGACATGCCGTGACGTCACATGGAATTGTCTGGATAAATCCAGATCTCAGCCTATAAAAGAGATATCAAGAAAATTCCAGTACTTTTGAGATCACACTTTTCGTCACCAAAGTCGTAAGTTTGTTGCCAAGTCGCCGTAAAAGATCGTCAAGTTTGTCTCCAATGTCGGCGGTCGATGGCTTCATATTCCCCGGCGTTCCCATACATACCCCTGTAAAACTCTCTTCCCAACCATAAGAGAAACGCTGCTTCCATGTTCGTAACAATATTGAGTTCGTTTTACTGAAATCCCCTCTTCACTTACGCTTCTCCAATTTTCTATGGAATAATATAGATTATTTAATAAAAAATTATCAATATGACTTTTATCAATTAATTTTCGAAATAAATATTTGATATAAAGACCTAATCCTTGAAAGTGTGTAGAACTTATTTGTTTTTGCCGCATAAACATCGAAAGGATTTTATTTCGTGGCATTGAAAATAAATACAATATTATACAAACATTAAACTGCCGAAATAATATCCTCTTACATTGATCTAAATTTTTGCTGTATAATTTAACGCATAAATACAGATTTTTTGCATCCCTTATTGCTCATAAAAAATTCCGATATAATTAAAATTTGTATTCACGCTAAAATTAAACTTCATGTTATTCTACAAATTAAGTAAAGAGAAGTTCAAATTGTGCATAATTTTATCCATCAAGGAGTTTTTGCGTTCTTAATGTATATTTCAGTGCATACAAGTACACACCCTTGTGGCAGCTTTCATTTGCGTGAATTTGTCATTTTTAAATATTCATACTTTTGAGATATTATACATATTACTCTTCACTACAAAACGTCATAATGTAACACAAATTTGTTTTACTGTTCGATGAAAAGTCATTAACTGACTTAATTTTTGTACTTTTATTTATGTTGGTTTCAGTCATATTTTCTTATTTCCTAATTTACTATTCATGTATTTTCATTGCCATTTAGGAAGTTCAAGAATAAGTCCAACGTTATTTACAACAAATTTAATGAGCAGTAATAATATTTTATATTCTTTTTGAAAGGCAAAAAAGATAAATAACACGAGGTTATATGTTTATAATAACACTATATAGCAACTATTATGCCTAATGCTTCCGATATTATGATAGTGACACTAGAAAAAATAAGTGAGAATTGACATTTATTTACAAGTCATTAAAGGTGAATTAAGTACATTTGAAATAAGAAAAGACGTGCTGAATATTATAGAATTTTAGAACCCAGAAAAATATTTGAATTAATTTTTTTAATTTTATTTCAACATATTTCATGATATTTTGATAACGCGTAAAGAAAAGTTATTTTTGTTCTGTATAAAAAATTTAAATTGTCATCAAATCTTCTATTAGATAATTTTAACAAGCTTCAAGAATAAAACATTTAATAATATTTAGTAAACGTGGAATAAAAGTAAACAATTAGCCTAATTTTAATCAAAAATTAAGAATAAAATAAATTTTTCAATTTTTTTTATGCATTCCTCATTTTCAATTTAATAAATACGATATGAAAAATTAGAAACACTGAAGTGTAGGATCAGATATTCAGTTAAGTTAATTATTCTTAAAACTCAGATTCTAAATTTATCTTACAAATAACAAAGCATAAGGGTTAAAAAACTTTAAATGCTTTGCAAATTTTGAGAAATATAATTTGAACTCTATGAAAATAACAAGGAAAATTGACAAGCGATCTAAATCGATTTCCTAAATTATTATATTCTCTAATTATTTAAAAAAATATTCATGAAATCTTAAATTTAAAAGGGAAAGTAAAATTTAATAAATAATTAAATGTACTTAATAACAGACAAACTACTTATAAGTTTTTATTAATTTACAGGTCGAAACTAATCACGATTTCTGGAGTATTTTCTAATTGAAAAATTATGTTTACAAAAAAGAAAAATATACAGGCAACTTTTATGAGTAATTGAACCAAATGAAATTAATATTTGTCTGTGGTTTCTTCACTTAATAAAATGAAGCAACATCAAACACAAAAACTGGTTTCAGAAATTAAAATTTTCAAAGTTATCTGGAATATTTGAAAAACAAAAATGTGTCAAAGTGACAGTTTGAATGCAGATTTTATATTTAAATACTTAACAGTTCCTTTTTCTGCCATTTTGGGTTGAAGAAAACACATTTTTTATATGCAATCTTGTATATATTCAAATTGATTTTATAAATTCAAATAAGCATTAAAAAACAGTCATAAGTATTGGTTTCATTAATTTTTGATAATTTTTAATTGCAGGAGAAAAAGGGGCCTCAAGATTGGTTTACCTAAGCTAACCTGACCAAAGAACTGGTTTACACTTGTTTTGCTATCCAACATTAATTAGACCGCTAGAGCCATTAACTAGAAACATTGCAAATTTTTTAAAAAATAAAATGGCCGGGAAATTCAGTGGATTGGCTTAGAAAAAATACCTGTCCGAGCGTTGTTCGGGCAAGTCAGGGAAATCCCCTTTCGCATTGGCCAAGCGGTGTTCGGGCAAATCAGGGAAATCCCCTTTCGCATTGCCCGAGCGGTGTTCGGGCAAATCAGAGAAATCCCGTTTCTCATTTTCCGAGCGGTATTCAGACAAGTCAGGGAAATCCTCTTTCGCATTGCCAAGTGGTGTTCGGGCAAATCAGGGAAATCCCATTTCGCATTTCCCGAGTGGTGTTCGGGGAAATCCATTTCGCATTGCCCGAACGATGTGCGAAGAAAACTGTTAAGTGATTAACCCTTTGAGAACGACTGTCATGCGGGCTTGCCAGCTTAACGTAGCGTTACGCGTGCGACCATCCTCAAATGGTTAGTACATAAGCGATAGTTTTAATTTAAATAATTGGTCCCCTATGAATTGCTTAAATATATAAGCGTAATTCAGGGTATATGATTTTGTCATTCTGTAATTTTTTAAAAAAAGACCATAGAATTAAAGCACATATTTATGCAACACAAATTGATGTTAAGGAAAATACAATGCATCAAGCAATATGATTATTTCGACAAAAAATGTTATTTATTACAATATGAAAACCATTGCTTTTATATGCATCATTTGATTAAAATGTAACTTTTGGTATAAAATATATTCAAATATTGAAAATTTGGAACTCTTGCAGTCAATACAACATTGGAATTTAATTAAGGAGTTCTGAATTGTCAGCAAACTAAATTCTTTTTTTTCTTTAGATGATTCGAAGTATTCATTAAACTCTGTTTTCATTTCATTGGAAATGAATGTAAGCTTCAACAACTGACTGCGACAGAAATTAATTAAATTGGAAAAATAAGTAGCTTCACGAAATAAGTAATGAAAGGCTTTGTAAAGTGAATGGTTTATTTATGAAGTTTGTAACTTCTTTTCATTCTTTGAGAAATGAGGATACAAGTTTGGACACAACAAGAATATTCATCATCTTGACAATGGTTCTTTTTCTTGATTAGGAATAAGTCCACCGATATCGGTCTGGAATCCAATAATTAATTTCACTGAAATCTACGCATATTTTCACTTCGTGAGTTTTAATCAGATTAACATTTCAAATATAAATCAAATGTATATTTTGTATAAAATAATAAAAATATGCAAAAGGTGTTTTAATTGATAACAATTCCTTTGCTGATTAACGGAGAGTATATTGTTATCTCGTGTTTTTTTGTATAAAGGTACAAAATAAATGCATATGTATTTTCAAGTAGCTTATAATCTGTTAAAAGGAAACGATTTTTATTAATTATAATTATTCGGTTAAACACGTGAGAAGAAACAAAATAAAACCAAGTTCGTAAAAATGTAGTGATGAATGTAATTTAACAATGTAAAATATTTATTTTGAAGTGAAATAATGAATTACGGTATGTAGCTAATACATTTGGTAAGGAAATTACACACCTATCAAATACTACAAAATCACATCAGTGTTTGTAAAAAATAAATAAATAAATAATTTTTAAAAAATCTATGACAACTCAGAAATAAAAAAAACAAATTATTTTTAATACATAATTTCAATTTAATTACAGCTTCAGATTCTTACTATAAAGGTAAACTTTTTCATTGAATATATAAATATATATGTGAAACATCATTTCAACTAGTGTTGGTTAATCCAATGAAGAAGCAGTCTTTGACGAATGAAGATGAGTTAAATTTTATTCAATCATGCTTTAATCGATAGGTTTCAGGTAATTTTAAATAATTCGGAAAAATATCAAGCCATTGTTAAAGTATAAATAGACGCTAAGCGCGGTCACCGGCGACCAAGAAAAGCCACGCCTAAAATGGGCGTCTGATAGGAAGGTTACATGATTTTGAAAAGAGGAAGTTGCACCATCGCAGCGAGATTAAGTAGTATTAGAAAAGAGGGGAATTCCCGATCGTTAGAGAGCGGTTGAAATTGGATTTCAGCCAGTTAAAGTGACAGTTAATTGTGTGTTAGAACTTAAGTAGAGATAATTTTAAGGATTAAATTTTGAGTAGCGGTTTTTAAAATTAGGAACGTGCTAATTTATTACATATATATAGCTATTTGTAGCATTTATTAAATCATTTTCCCCCTATATCATGCAGAATGTCTGAGGAATTGCCTTTGTACTGACCCGTCCTTTTACGAAAACAATCTGCATCTAGACAATTCCATACATTTTGGTGTCTAACGCTATTATATTATTCATTTTAACCCTCGAAGAGATTAGCTATTTTGATATATACTAGCTTTATAGTCTTAAAAATTTGCTTTTAAAGAGAATAAGTGAATATTTACTGCGTTTAACCAAGTCTCTGAAATCTTAAGAATATTTTACCCATTGCAGCATAAGAAATTATGCACATAAACATGAATTATCTGATTTTAAGCTCAATATGGAAAACGGAAAAATACGTGCGAAACGCTTAGATGGTTAAACATCAATTCAGTACACTACGAAGGTATTTACACTTGTTTGCATTACATAAAAATTGCATTACAACATGGCTTAAAAATAGTGAATAAAAATAGTCCTCAATTATTCCACCGCATTGCTATATTTCGTTGAGGTATGAAGATTTAAAAATCAATTTTGACTAGCAAATGTGTGGAAAAAATCATTTAAATTTATTTGCATGGATTAACCACCAATTAAGAAAATTATAACTCGAATCAAATTCCGAATAATCTAGTGTTTATTATATTTAACTTTCCGTGCGACACTTGAAATTTATAAAATGCTATTTTATCTTTTATGTCTGGTGGAATTTTCTTCGAATTAATTGTAAAATGCTGATAAATGTTTTTGTTGTCTGTAAATAGCTATATTTACTTAAGTAGCGATATAAATGATAGATTGACCAAAGAACTTTCACATTATTCAGAGTCGAAGAAAATTTTATCTGACCTTTTGAGAAATTTCACCGATTTCGCTGAAAAGATATTTGAATGATTCGCTTGAAATTTCTCATATTTGACGTGGAGAATTCTAAAAAAATATTGATGCATAATCACACGATTAAATTATTTTAAATCCAAAATAAACTCGAGCCAGAACGTTAACATCTTTACAGCTAGTCATACGTCAGAATGAATATATGTCTAAACGACCTTTAGCTTATATTATTTTTACATTTTTGATGAAATAAATGGTAAAATAAGCTTAATAATGGTAAATTACGCTTAATAATGGTAAAATACGAGATTCAGATTTCAGTTGTCATTCAACCGATTATATGCCAAAACTATTATTTCAGTCTTTGAAAAACATTACAATAATATGATAACATGAATGAAATAAGAAAGAAAACGCTATTTCTAATTTTTTTAAATCAAACCGATGAATTAATTTTAATTGGGATTAATTATATTTTTAATTAGAAAAATAGTTTTATTGGAATTGCACCTTTTATGGCAGTCAGCTCAATATTCGCATGCAAAACTCGAAGCCGAAAATTGCAATATTGAATTGAAAATCAAAATAAAGCGTCCCAGAAAAAGGAAGATGGCGGATAATGGGTTAACGGTCTTCTGGACGTAGACTTGCGTCTCTCCATAGTGGTCTAATGGTGCGTCGGGAGAGGAAAAAATTATGATTCTTTTCGTGGTATTTTTAAACGCTTATAGCCGCGCAACCAAATAATATAGAGAGTTGGGTTTAGATTCATTTCACAGAGAAAGGTTAGCATTGAAGATTACAAAAACAATTTTAGAATTTGGAATTACGGTTTAGTCAAAATTGAGCTTCAAAGTTGGTGAAAATCACTAAACATTTTGGTGACGTCACAGCGACCGATGAGCGCGCACGCACGCAGACTAAGACAATTCATTCATCGATCTGAGATTCAAGAGACATATTACACAATAATTGTTGTATTACGTCCAGTTTGGCGCTGAAGTTAAACGCTTATAACTCTGCGATCAAATAACCTAGGGAGTTAGTTTTAGTTCTATTTAACAGAGAAATGTAGGCATTGAAAACTGCAAAATAATTTTAGAAATTGTAATAATTGTGTAGTCACAGACACGACTTGCAAAGTTGGTGAATGTCACGAAGAATTTTGATGACGTCACAGCGTCCGATGCCCGATCACGCATCGGTTGTGAGCGGTATATTAACTGGATTTTAACACATTAATAATTAATTAATTTCAGATTAATTAATTCGTTCAGATTAATTCATTGAACAGAGGAAGGTCATAGCGCATAGGTCATAAGTCAAAGTCACATAAAGCTACTTTAGTCACAGAAAGCCACAGTTGAGTAATCGATTAATTAAGAGTCTTTAATCAATTTTTATTAACAACTGTTGATTTAATTGAGCTGTCCTTTCCATCGATTTAACTGAGTTGAGTTGGTTTTAGTTTCATTTAGCAAAGGAAGGTCATAGAGCCAAAGTCATATAGAGCTACTTAGTCACATAGAACAACTTTAGTCACAGAAAGTCACAGTTGAGAAAGGTAAGCAAGTCTACGCCTCTCAATCCCAGCCGCCGTTTCGCAGAGACACCCCTCCGTCGAATTTTCTTTCTTTTGAAGTACTTTGAGAAGTAGTTTTAAATTTATGAAATGGTTTTATATTTTTCTAGCTTTTGTTCCCTTCCAACTAATTTTCTTTCGTGGCTGTTTGTCCCTAAATATCACGTGCGATCACTAGAATTCTGTTAAAATTGCTAAAAACTTTTGCTAATGATATATTCCTAGATTATATGAGCCTTTTAATGATGCATAAGCACGAAATACATTTGAAATTCCCTTTTCTCTGAAAAAAGTGTGATACAAACAACGGTTAGCGGTAGTTGGAAATGAATTTTTCGCCAAATTACTTTAGATAATTTTTATAGATAATTAGAATTTAAAATAAAACTTCACAGGAGAAAAGTTCAAATTATTACTAATTTTAAATTCTTAATACATGAATAAAATTTAGGAAACAGTTAAGGGAAAAGCTCTCACTCGAATTTTTAAAGCTTAAAATTATATTTTCTTACTATTTAAAAAATTGTGCAAAGGGAATTATTTTTGGAAGATATACCAAAGTTTCCGGAAGAAGAACGAAATATTTTTAAGAAGTCTTAATGAATATATTTTTACAGCATTTGTGATTCGCAGGAAAAGTTGGTTAAATAAATGGAATACTGATTTAAAAAAGAAAAAAAATATTTACAAAATTGGAAATAATAAACAAAATGTTCAAGAAATTTTGGTAAATGATTTCGAAAAATAAGCAAACTGATAAATCTTTAAAAAAATTAGCAAAATTCTGAAATATTTATTTCACTCATTTCATTCATGATGTAGTGTTTGTTAGGAAAACATCGCTATAAACTCAAATTTTCATTGAGATGACAAATAGAGAAAATTGGGCACGTACAATTAATAAAACAGGTGTAGGGCTTTTTCTGCGAGTTACATGAGAATCAAAATTGAAACTAATAAAAATTACATTGCTATGAGGCATTAAAATCATGCTAAGCGTAAAATATTTTAAAGAAATTTTTCGCACACAATAATCTGACGTTCAAATTAGTATCAAAACTCATAATTATTCCAGGTAATAAGAGATTGCTTAGATAGAAATAAGAACGTCATACATTTAACATTATCAGGATACTAATCAGCAGATTTTTAGAGCGAAATTATTTTTAGAGATTAAACCTTGAACAAGAAAAAACCCTCAGTTAAATTTGTTTCTTTTATTAAATCACTAGCTGTTACCCGCGACTTCGTGCGCGAAGAATTTGAATTATTCTGTTTTTTAATTCACGAAAGTAAATGTTTTGTTGCATTTTGAAAGGGGAAAGTAAAAGTTCTGACAGTTAATAATACTTAGTTGGACGGCTGACAGGAGTGTACTGCACATGTATGCTGATATGTAAATTGTTTATATATGCTAATGTATTTTTGTATACCACTTTATTTTCACGGATGTAGAGGTTGTGTGGGCTGTACATACGTGAACAGGCCACATATGGGAAAAAAACAGGCCGCATATGGCCCATGGTAAAAATATGGTTTTTCCAAATGTACGCCTGCCACTTTCAGTATCTGGCCCTGAGCCTCGCAAATGATATTTTTACAGGGATTTGTTACCTTTTGAACCGAGATGATAAATCTTTCGGTGTTATCGGAAGGCGTGGAATTAAAACACTCTCTCTTCTCCCTATATCAGTCATAACAGTAACTTTCACGACGTTTGTACCTAGGTGTGTAATTTGTAACCGTGTGCCATTGCGCAGTCTCGGTATATCGAGGTCACGTATTAGTAGTACTGGCACACCGACTATCAATCTCGGCTTGTCGGAAGGTGCCCCTGACAATTCTAAGATCTTGAAGAGCTCTACAGAATATGATGTTCCTTGTTAATGCCCATTACCGTATCTACAGGATATTCTGCAATATCTCACTGTGAAAATTAAACAAAACATCGAGAGAATAATTCACTAACGTCATTGGATCACTGTTTAACCGTATTAAAAGCTGTAAATGCTACCACAACAGGAAACCGGAAGTGTAAAGTCTCCTTTGTTGTTTATGGTGAAATAAAGCAATATTTTCTTATATTAACTTTAACACTGGCAAAAGCCCGCGCGCGAAACAGTAATTTGGCTTGAATTTATTTCTATAAGAATAAAAAGTATTGTTAGAAATTACGTTAAAAATATTTTTAAACCTTTATAGCAATCAAAGAAAACATTTCATCGCAATGGAATTAATAGCATTAAAAAGATCATTTTCTGGCCTTTAAAATGGCATAAAAATAATTGTTGTCTACTAAAGATTTCAGAAGTTATTGGCAAAACACGTCTAAGCATTAGGCTTAAAAGCAACTAATGTTCGTTATTTAATTAAATATCTTAAGAACTGATTATCTCTGAAAGTTGAAAATAGCACCTTTGACCTAAAAATATGCTCTAGAATGCCGTGTGCAAATTTCATGTCGTTATCGTTCACCGTTTAGGAGGAGTTCTTGTGACCGACCGATCGACCGACAGACAGACAGATAGATGTAATTTCTACCTTATTTTATAGATATTTATAAACATAAGCAAAACTTTCAGAAATAAAGATAAATTAGCTCAAAGTCTAACCGTTTCCTATCAGCGAAGTAGGTATAAAATTGCGTTATTTCAAAATCGTCTGCACGTAAAAAATTATTAAACTTAAAAAAATTAATAACAATTGAAAGAAAAATGTCACAGAACCAAAATTGGTATCACTGAAAAGGTAAAATGTTTATCTTTAAAATGGTATAAAAATAATCTTTATCGGACAATTTGTTCCGACGTTACAGCGGAAAAAAAGATCACGTGATAGTTAATTTTAAAAATAATTTATTCCACATGTTTTCGCATTCTTAAAGGATCACGTGACAATTGATTGAAAAATAAAATAATCTTCATCGAGAATCCCTGAGTCAATGGGCTTTGTTAATTATTTAATTCTTGTCTGTAGTCAAAAATAATTAATTTAACGTGATTTCACCTAGCCTATGTCCGTTCTTGGGTTTCAAGCTACAACTCTGCCAATTTTCATCCAAATCGGTTTTGTAGATTGGCCGTGAAAGTTTAACAAACAGACTGACAGACACACTTTCGCATTTATTATATTATTAAGGATTAAGGATATGGATATTTATAAAAATAAGCAAAATTTTCAGAAATAAAGGTGAATTAGTTGAAAGTCTAACCGTTGCCTAGCAACGGAGTAGCTATAAATCTTCGTTATTTCAAAATCGTCTGCAAGTATTTGAAAATTATGGAACTTTTAAAAATTAATAACAATCGAAGGAAACTGTCACAGAAATAAAATTGATATCATTAGAAAGGTAAAAATTTGAACTTTAAGAAGGTATAAAAATATTTTTTGTCGAACAATTTGCTCCGAAGTTACGGCGGAAAAACTGTTTCGGTTAATTTCTAATTAACTGCCTGTTTAATTAACTTTTCGACTAGAAAAGTTCATAAGTGTCTTCCCCTTGTCTTAAATAATAAGTGTACAAAATTTGGTTGAAAACCGTCCATTGGTTTAGGAGGAGATGTGGAACATAGCCACATACATACCCACAATGACTTTTATTTATATTAAGACTAGCTGTTACCCGCGACTTCGTGCGCGAAGAATTTGAATTGCTATTTTTTTTAAATTCACGAATGTAAATGTTTCGTTATACATAGAAAGGGGAAATCAAAAGTTCTGACGGTTGATAATACATAATTGGACGACTAATTTAAGTCTCCGTTATTGTAAATTACATCATTGTACTCAATGGTATCATCTGCTCTTTGGAATATATCATCCACCATGCTATATGTCATCTGCTTCTACTGTTTAAAAGAATACATAAGACAAAATATACCTTCCTATTCTAAAAACTCTGACAACCATATCATATACGTCAATGGACGATCATGATTTGTTTATTTTGGATTCATAGACCGTTTTCCGGTAACCTTCCGATTTAAGCAATCGCCAAATCTATTTGGCAACTGTATCAAGTGCCAAGCTCGAATTAGTTCTTTCTTTAGTAAACAAAACGTTGAATTTCGTGTTCTTTGGGTTTGTGTAATCCTTTCTATTTAAATCGGTTAGAAACAGCTCTTAAAGCATTAAAATTCGAAACGGAACTATTGTAATTAGCTAAATCGTTTGGTTACAAATTTAACCGCCAAAAAAATTTTGGATGTCGATGAAAAGAGCGATAAAGAATAATTTTGGCAACCTTTCCACTAAATTTGGCTCTTATTTTAAGTAAATATTGAACGATATTTTCATTTAGTTATACTTAACTTTAGTTTTTAAATTTTAATCTAAAAACTCTTGGAACTATATTATATCTACCATTAGATTTCTGTCCCGGCGTTTATTTTTCAGTTATTATTCCAGAGATTATTTCTTTTCTCAGCAAGATCACGTGATGCATGACTTTAAAAATAAGTTATTCCACATGCTTGCGCTTTTCTGAAGGATCACGTGACATTTCATTTTGTTTACGCATTCCTTAAGGATCACGTGGCAGTTGATTGAAAAATAAAGTAATAATCTTCATCGCAAATCGCTTGTTAATTATTTAATTGTTATCTGTAGCCAAAAATAATGAATTTAACATGATGTCACCTACCCAATGTCCGTTCCTGGGTTCCAAGCTACAACTCTGCCAATTTTCATCCAAATCGGTTTGGTAGTTTTGCCGTGAATGCGTAACAAACAGACAGACACACTTTCGCATTTATTATATTATATGGATATTTTTAAAAATAAGCAAAATTTTCAGAAATAAAGGTGAATTAGTTCAAAGTCTAACCGTTGCCTAGCAACGGAGTAGCTATAAATCTTCGTTATTTCAAAATCGTCTGCACGCATTTTAAAATTTTAGAACTTTTAAAAATTAATAACAATCGAAGGGAAAATGTCAGAGAAATAAAATTGGTATCATTGAAAAGGTAAAAATTTGAACTTTAAGATGGTATAAAAATATCTTCTGTCGGACAGTTTGCTCCGAAGTTACGGCAGAAAAACGGTTTCGGTTATTTTCTAATTAACTGACTGTTTAATTAACTTTTGGACTTAGAAAAGTTCATAAGTGTCTTCCCCTTGTCTTAAATGATAAGTGTACAAAATTTGGTTGAAAACCGTCCATTGGTTTAGGAGGAGATGTGGAACATAGCCACATACATACCCACACACATACCCACAATGACTTTTATTTATATTAAGATAAGATAAGCAGAAAGGAAAACATCTGTTTTGCTTCAAATATCCTGCATACAATTATCTTGAGTGTTGCGGAATTTTACATCAAAAGAGAGATCTAGGAATACTTTGAGATGCAAAGAAATAATTTTTTATAAAAATAGTGAAATAAATATATGAACATTTTACACGACATTTTTATCAGTGTACCTATATATTAATATAAATTTATTTGGGTTAAATTTCCCTTGCGTTGCATCAATGCTGATTTTTAAATATCTTTCTTTCGAATGAAATGTATGGAGACATTTTGGATATATAATGAGAAAAAAAAACCCAAGTAAAGTAGAAAAATATGAATAGATATTCAAAAAATTGAAAAATTAATGAAACACACATTTTTATTTCATGCTTCATGGTACGCATATCCCCATATCAAGTTTCATAACATACGATTTTACATACACACTATTTACGAAGATTACCTCTTCATATAGCATTTGAAGCGCCAGTTCCATCTTATTTTACTTAAAAGAACAAGAAATATACCATGAATAAACTAGAGACACATATCCACTACATTATTCGAAAATTAAATTCAATTTGTAAAAATAAAAATTATAATCATGATGTAGATACAATTTCAGTGCATCGTATTTGAAATTTTAATTAAAATTTATCCAAAGAAAAAATGACCTAAGAAAATGACAAAGAAACAAAGCCGAAAGATTTTATTCGAGGGAACGAATATCAATACCATGTGTAAAATTTAATCCACTCTAGTTTTTAGTCGATTGAATTCAATTGCTTCTTTTGTGAGTGGAAATAAAATTTCAAATCAGAAAAAAAAATATTTAAAAAAACATAGATTCTTTCTCAAGAAAATATATTTACAATTACAAAAAATATATCTATAACAAATACAAGAAAGAACGTGTTTTGAATTGAATTACTTCTGCTTATCATTCTCGAAATTTCTATCTAAATCCCTTTAGAGTATTCAAAAAATAATAAATTCCAAGCTAAAATATCGCTTCCTACAATAAGTTGGAATGCTATGGCATGATCAGAATATTTCATTTTCTCTCTTCGTAAACTATTATTTCTTTTCGTCGTAAAACCTTAAAAATACGAAATATTCTTATATCATTCGGCATAGCATAGTTCGCAGCGTATCAAATTTTCAGGCATAATTTATTAGTAAACAAATATTTTCTACAACATTGCAAAGGCGTTTTGAAATTGGTTCTTAACTTACCATCTGATTTTAGCAGTGTTCTTATTGAGCTACTTCTTTCGAGTAAAGATACAAATCATGGACAGCAAATGGTGTTTTTAAACTTATAGCCATTTTTGTCAAAATCTTATTGACAGAGATCCTCAAAGAGTAGGGGATCAATGCAAGCCGGAATTAAGAAGAAAATATATATTTATGATCATTGTATTCATTATTATCCTGTTTACGGCGAAACATCAAGATCTGGATATTTTTCATGCAATTCTGGATATAACTGGGAATGCTATGGCCTAATGGTAGGGACTCGGCTTCGGAGATGGAGGGTACCATTTCCGAAACCTGGTTCAACAGATGATCTTCCATATATCTGGGACTGTTTCACACTAATTCATATTTAGTTGATTAATTGACCTCACGTTGGTGTGGTGCAGATACTTTTAAATTTAGGTGCCAGCCCATGTGTCGTCCTTTCATTTGACCTCGGTTCAAAATTATGAGAACCGTCCCAAAGTTCAGTTCAGTTTAGTTTAGTTTAGCAGAAACACGAGGGCTCATAATTCTTCCCAAAATATCCCTCGTGTTGCTTTAAAACACGACGTAAATATAATTAATCTAAACTAAGCTAGATATAAATGAAACAAACAACTTTAGTAGTTTATCTTAGAGATAATAAACTAGAAAAAGTAGAAAAAATAAATTTAACTTTAAACAGAAACAGCAAAATTTCAACAATAAAAATTAGACAATGTTTAAAGAGCGCGCAATTGTAGCAGCATAAAAAAACAATGGAAATCAAAAACCATTCAAAGAAAGCAAAAACCTCTGAGAAAATCAAATTAAACAATCAAGGAGTCCATTTAATAAAAGGCAATGGAATATATTGTAATTATCTTAGTGTCTCGTTTCGAAAGCAGCACCAGAATTATTTTTGAACGTAATTATAATTTTGAATCTTTCATAGATTACTAGAATGACATTTTAGAGGCACTCACACCCTTTCACCGAAAGTCAGTGCTATTCCAACGGTAGGGCATTTATCCTTCTACCTCCGAATTTACGTGACCCATGTAGAGTGGTCAACAAAAAAATGGGACCCCTATGTAACTCTGGTATTTATTATCGGATCCTCACAAAACTAACGTCGATGTTAATGGCCTACGGTCCCAGACCCATACACTGCGTCCGACAGGCCCCATACACGGCGGACCTTCAATGGAATCGGGTTTCGAACTTGGGACCCTACGGTCCCAAACTCATACACTACGTCCAACAGGCCCCATATACCGCGGATCTGCAGTGGGATCGAGTTTCGAATCTGGGACCCTACGGTCCCAGACCCATACACTACGTCCGACAGGCCCCATACTCATCGGACCTTGAGTGGAATCGGGTTTCGAACCTGGGACCTTACCACTAGGTCACCGCGGCAAAAAATGCAACATGGTCCATTCGGCAACTCTCTCCTTTTCTGTAGATGATATTTGATGTATTTCTGCTTATCCGATGCATCCCCAAGCTCTTTTATACATTGATGATATCTGCAACTGGATTCGAATGGAAAACTCCAGTGCTGGAAAGCTTATTGCATATGTGGGTTTAAATACCCATGACTTTCCCGTATTCTACCATAATGTATTAACGTAAGCATCGCCAGCCTAGTGGTAATGTGTCGGTCTCGGAGTCGTAGAGTTCCATGTTCGAAACACGATTCCACTGAAGATCCTTCGTGTATTGTGCCTCTTTCACGTTAAATCATACGTAGGGGTTCATAACCCCTGCCTCTCGTCTGGCGCGGAAGTTTGGAGAGGGGTTCCCAGTGCAGATGCCGTTCTCGTCTTCTGACCGTGGTTCGAAACTACGAGGTCTGTCCTAAAGTAGCCCTCGTGTTGCTTAAAACGGGACATTAATATAACGAAACTAAATTTAACCACTGCCGTGTGTTTAAGAAAATCTAATACGCACTTTCTGCATCGACTGGTTGAATCGAACAAAACCAACAATTTTCATATATCTAGCATGTTGTGTTTCGGAGCAATCGCATTTTAATACTCAGAAAGTTGCATGAAACACATTTACAACCGTTAGACAGAGATAGCCTAAAATTTGACAAATATCTACATGCCTGATGAAATAAACATATACCAAATTTCATCCACCTAGACTATTTAAGTTATCGTGATCGGATAGACAGGTAGAAAGAATTTCCTTGGACGCATTTCGACCAAAACTTGATTAAAACCGACAATTTTGGTGTAGACTCCACATACCAAATTTCATCCCTCTATCTCGTTCCACTTTTGCCTTATAGCGTTCACAGACAGACGGACCTAATTCCGAAAAGCGTTTGCTCTTCATCAAGGAATCAACTTGAAGATTCATAAAGATCCAAATTATTTCACGATTACAATGATTTGTCTCGGATATTTCGTGTACAAAAAAATAATAAAAAATTCTAAAAATATTGTTCGATACCCCTAAGGCCGCGGTGGCCTAGAGGAAAGGTCTCGGCTTTGGGACAGGAGGGCTCCAAGTTCGAAACCCGATTGCACTGAAGAACCGCCATGTTATGGGGCATGTTGCACGCTAAATCATACGTAGTGGTCAAACGTTCTCCCGTTGGTGTGGTGTAAAAATACCCACACTGGACCGGCCTACCCAAGAAGGGCGTAAGGCCGGTAGAGGACCAGTGGGGAGAAGGCCGCTCCACCAGCATGTGGAGGACGGGATTTATTGGGTACAATAAGATTATACAGGCATTGCCCGAACAGGGGCGGTAATTTTAAATACAAGAGAGCTGGGAGTGTAAACATGGTTCGACCCACCTCGGTGGGCACATTGGTGTGGCGTGGAAGTTTGGAGAGGGGGTGCCAGCTCAGGTGTCGTCCTAGTCATCTACCCGCGGTTCAAAATTACGAGGTCCGTCCCAAAATAGCACTCGTGTTGCTTGAAATCGGGACATTAATATAGCTAACACTAACGATACCCATAAACATCACTCTTAAGCAATTTTTTTAATCAGATTACGTCAGCTGAATTTATTACAGCAAATTTACATTTGTTTCCGTAATTTAAGATCCTAACATTTACTTACCCTATTGATCTGATTAAAATATCTTTATTATTAACGAAAGAAAAAACTTCAGTTTAATGAATTTCGTGTCTTATTAACAATCCTTTTCGCCTAAAAATATAATATCCTCCTTTTAGATAAATTAATTGGTTTAAAATGTCAATCCGAATCATCGTTTCTCACCCAATAAGACGAAATTTCGTTCAGAAACAGCAAAATCAACGCAGTTCATTTATAATAAACAATTTCGGTGTTAATGAAATTCGTTTAAGGCGGGATCAAATGCCTTTAGGGC
Source organism: Araneus ventricosus (assembly GCA_013235015.1). Classification (NCBI taxonomy): domain Eukaryota; kingdom Metazoa; phylum Arthropoda; class Arachnida; order Araneae; family Araneidae; genus Araneus; species Araneus ventricosus. The sequence goes on along the minus strand of BGPR01010856.1, from coordinate 23,519 downwards.
GGGAGGCATGATTATGAAATATTTTAAAGCGTAGCAAAATGCTCATAATTTCTTAAAAAATTAAGAATTCAAAAAGAATGTTCAAATTGCAGATCAATCTGAATCATGTGTGTTTAATTTTCCGAAATTTCAGTGGAAAAAAAAACAAAAGTGAAAACATTTTTCTTTAAGAAGCTGAGATTTGCATAACTTACAGTCCTAAGTAGGTTGGCTCTATTTAGGCGCCATTTACAGCAAACAATTTCTTTTATCTCGTTAGCTATTGCGAATTTTGAATGAAATTTGGTACACATATAGAGCAAGACATGTCAGATTGAATTAAACAAAAATCTTGGCTTCTTTAATGGAGAAATGTCGAGATAGCAGTTAGGTAACTATGTTAACTAACTCCGTTAATCAGATATATATATCTGAATAAGCATGCCCCCTTGATCCAATAGCATCGACGCTAGTTTTGCGAAAACATAATAATAAATACCAGAGTTATAGAGGTGTCCCATTTTTTTTGTTGACCATTGTACCTATACACAATGGATCTTTAACGGAATCAAGCTCTAACCCTGAACCTTCCTGTCCCGATCCATCCACAGCTCCCTACATAAAAAATAACATTAAAATTCAAAAATTTGCTTAATTAAGTTCTTCGGTTTATTAGATTGTTTTTTGAAACGCTTGAGGTTAAATTTCAGTGGGTCAGAAAGGTTTGTAAGTTATATTTCCAATATTCAAGATCTAATTTTTTTTTCCATTTTTTAGCAATATTCAGCAAGTTCTTCTTTTTCAAAACAACCTATTTGAAAAATGCCTAATAATAGATGTCTTTGATTTAAAATATGGCCATCTAATATGAATTAATATATATGATTAGCTATGAATTCTTCAAAATGGAATAGTGTCGAAGACAGAACACGAACATCTCCCTACTTTTAATTTCATTCAAAGGCAAAACATATGTCAAGTTGACAGCTATGATTCGTATCACTACACCTTGTTGATTATTGCTCAATATGTTTCTAACATATTTAAACATAGTTACTATATTTTAAAGGAATTGACACGCTCATTTTAGATATACTGTTTAATAAAATTTCTAGTAGTGTAATGACTCTATAATTTCTGATACATATAAATTCAGCAAACCTGCAGACAAAAGAGAACAATAATAATACAGCTGCAATTTAACAAAATTGTAAAAAATCAACCATTTTTATACATATACTTCAGCAATGAATGGCGTCTATGTGCTGAAAATAATTGAAATCGTCCAAAGCGTTGGATCTCTATGGATTCTTTATTATTCACGATATTTAGTAATAATACATCTGCAATTTAACAAAACTGAAAAAAATTATCTTTTTATATGGAAAATTCAGAAATGAATGACGTCTGAATGATGATCCCAAATAAAATCGTCCACCGCGTAGAATCTCTAATATTGTCACGATATTTAGCAATAAAACAAGCAATTTAATAAATCTGTAAAAATCAACAAGCAATCAATTATTTTCACACGGACACTTCAGCAAAGAATGGCGTCTGAATGTTGATTCCATAAGGAATCGTCCACCGCATAGAATCTCTAAGGGTGCTTTATTGTCACGATATTTAGCAATAGAACAAGAAATTTAATATATCTGTAAAAATCAACAAGAAATCAATTATATTCACACGAACACTTCAGCAATGAATGGCGTCTGAATGTTGATCCCATAAGAAATCGTCCACCGCGGAGAATCTCTATTATTGTCACGATATTTAGCAACAGAACAAGAAATTTAATATATCTGTAAAAATCAACAAGAAATCAATTATATTCACACGGACACTTCAGCAATGAATGGCGTCTGAATGTTGATCCCATAAGAAATCGTCCACCGCGGAGAATCTCTATTATTGTCACGCTATTTAGCAATAAAACAATAAATTTAATATATCTGTAAAAATCAACAAGAAATCAATTATATTCACAAGGACACTTCAGCAATGAATGGCGTCTGAATGTTGATCCCATAAGAAATCGTCCTCCGCGTAGAATCTCTATTATTGTCACGCTATCTTAATATAAATAAAAGTCATTGTGGGTATGTATGTGGGTATGTGGCTATGTTCCACATCTCCTCCTAAACCAATGGACGGTTTTCAACCAGATTTTGTACACTTATTATTTAAGACAAGGGGAAGACACTTATGAACTTTTTTAAGTCCAAAAGTTAATTAAACAGACAGTTAATTAGAAATTAACCGAA
>BGPR01010856.1:0-20386 GCA_013235015.1 Araneus ventricosus | reverse complement strand
ATTAAATAACGAAGATTAGCCGCTTTTAAGCCTAATGCTTAGACGTTTTTTTGCCAATAACTTCTGAAATCTTTATTAGACAACAATTATTTTTATGTCATTTTAAAGACCAGAAAATGATCTTTTTAATGCTATTAAGTCCATTGCGATGAAATGTTTTCTCCGATTGCTATAAAGGTTTAAAAATATTTTTTAACGTAATTTCTAACAATACTTTTTATTCTTATAGAAATAAATTCAAGCCAAATTACTGTTTAGCGCGCGGGCTTTTGCCAGTGTTAATTGTCAGGGGCACCTTAGGATAAGCCTAGAATGATAGTTGGTGTGCCAGTACTACTAATACGTAACCTCGATATACCGAGACTGCGCAATGGCACACAGTTAAAAATTACACACCTGGGTACAAACGTCGTGAAAGCTACTGTTATGACTGATATAGGGAGAAGAGAGAGTGTTTTAATTCCATGCCTTCCGATAACACCGAAGGATTTATCATCACAGTTCAAAAGGTAACAAATCTCTGTAAAGATATCATTTGCGAGGCTCAGGGCCAGACATTGAAAGTGGCAGGCGTACATTTGGAAAAACCATATTTTTCCCATAGGCAACTATATGTGGCCTGTTCACGTGTGTACAGCCCACACAACCTCTACATCCGTGCAAATAACGTGGTATACAAAAGTATATCATCATAGATAAACAATTTACATAACTATATCAGCATACATGTACAGTACACTCCTGTCAGCCGTCCAAATAAGTATTATCAACCGTCAGAACTTTCCTTTCCCCTTTCAAAATGCAACAAAACATTTACATTCGTGAATTAAAAAAAAGAATAATTCAAATTCTTCGCGCACGAAGTCGTGGGTATCAGCTAGTTTAGCAATAAAACAATAAATTTAATAAATCTGTAATAATCAACAAGAAATCAATTATTTTTACACGGACACTTCAACAATGAATGGCGTCTGAATGTTGATCCCATAAGAAACCGTCCACCGCGTTGAATCTCTAAGGGTGTTTTATTGTCACGATATTTAGCAATAGAACAAAAAATTTCATAAAACTGTAAATATCAACAAGAAATCAATCTTTTTTACACGGAGACTTCAGCAATGAATGAGGTATATATGTTGATCCCAAACGAAATTGTCCACTGCGTAGAATCCTCAACTTTACTGTCACGATATACAACTACAGATGGAGTAAAACGCAATAAAAGTCGACCAAAACAGACTTGGGTCGAAATTTCGAAGAACTTGCAGCATTTATTGATCTACCAATGACTCATCATTTTTTTCCTTGAGGAAAATGTTCAGAAAGGATTTTAAGACGACTCTGAATTACTCTTCAGACATTCGGAAGGATTTGAGCGAGGCACGAAAAGAATTTGGCCTTCTTGAAAAAAGTAGGACCAGTGTAGACAGATTGGGTTTTATTTTTATTCTTTAGTTCTTGTATATTATTGGATGACCTCTACCGCCAATCATTAGAGATTAAAGGACATACGATTATTTCGGATCAATGCAAAAGTTTTTATCTTAAAAGGTTAACAACAATTTCATTAAAGTAGGTTTCTTTCAACTTGATGAAAGAATTAGCACCAATAATTGCATGCTCAGTAATTATTTTATTTAAGCTTTTTTACTTTCTCGTATAGCTTTCATGAGTATTTTCATCTTAACGGTCTTCTCAACAAAGAATTTACAGATTTTAAATATTAGTTGACATGTATCAATGGGAAGGAAGTACTTCAAGTTTCCGAGAGAGATAATATATCTTTATGCATCCAATTATATTACACAAAGCATCAGTAGTGTTTAGAAATGTACAAACTGTAAAAAACTTCCATCATGGCTTACTTACAATATCTGCAATTACCATAAAATCAAAGAAAAAGAAAAAAAATGGTATAAAAACATTTCTTTAAAAAGTACTCTACTCAATTTGCAAAAAAGACTAAATAATCATGCCATGTGGAGAGAATGGTGGTTGCAAATCCTTGCTTTATCATTGACCTTACTTTAAACAAGGTACTTAAATGATTACTTTGTAGTAACAATTTATTAATCCTTAACAATTTGGAAAAATTAATATTGCTATTCAGATTTTCAAATAAACTTTCGTTCTCTGGTCGATTTCCGACAAGAGTTAACTTATAAATTATTCTGCAGGGTAGGAATATACAAAATTATGATGAAATTCTAAGAAAACAGAAATAATTTATTAGAAACAAAATAAAACAAGCTATTAGCCATGGTAAAGAAAACAGTAAGACATTAGCTGTACAGTAAAAAAAGAAATCATTAAAAAGTATGCAAAGGAAACAACAAGTCATGAGCTAGCTGACGTAGACAGAAAATATAATAATATGCGATTATTTATTTTAACTTTTAGCTGCTGTGTGTGGTCTCAGAGACCGCACAACACTTTCTAATCGTCGTTTCCATCACTAAAAATGAAAAATGATCACTACCTTTTCAATTACCTTCCGAATCCAGTCAGCCAAGGTCACATACCCAGTTTCACACTTCTGGTTTTATTATATTTTTAGTTACCACGTGTTTCCTTTTCAAGCTGTCTGGGAGACCGCTCACAGCAGATGCATACCAATTTTTGTGAGTGATAGACGCTATTTATCAGATGCTCGTTTGTCGTAAAAATGATAAATATGCTTTGCATTTTACGAAGAAAATGAAGGCAGTTGTCTTTTTCAAACAGTCGCTGATATTAAAGTCGTAGAACTACTTTACTCGCGTGACTCTTTTCCGTTTTCAATTTCTGTTGTTACACTTCTATACTTATAAAAGGCAATGTTTGTGTGTGTGTGTATGTGTTTGTCTGCGATGTCCAGACGAATCTATCGCACTTACAGCCATGAAATTTGGTACACAGGTAGTCGTAATGGTGACTGAATGCACCTCGAAGCCGAAATTTTAAATTTTAATCTAGAATTTTTTTTATTTAATGTTTTGTGTTGTTTTGGTTGATTTTTCGCACTAATTTCTCAATAGAATGGTTTCGAATAATTGTACGACAAAAATAGGTAGACCATCGGAAAGAGCATGCGATTTCCGTTCTAATGAAGTTAGTTTTGAAAATTTCTAACATAATTTACTGAATTTTGAAAATTTTTTAAAAAATAGTCAGTTTCACCATCTAAATGTTAGTTTTGTTTTTAAATTTGTTGCATCCGACTTTCTAATAACACTATTATTTTCAATTTTTTTCAGCTTATAACTAGAACGGTTCTCTCTGATTTAAAACAAGAACGGTTAAAATATCTTTTCCCGTTTTTTTTAAATTAAATTATTCCTGGGGAGATAAAAGTTATTTTTGTCGAGCGAAATTTCTTCAGCGACAGTCTTTCGGAACGCAGCTTTCAATTTGATTGGATGAAGGGTCAGGTGACGTCATAACCTTCGGAGCTTTCTGTCATGTTCTAAGAATTTTTTTTTCATTTTGTTGAAGTCCTGATTCCACGGGCAACAATTTTTTTATATTTTTTTGGATTAATGTACTCTGTACTGTTTTTCTACATGTTATTATCGCGGAAAAAATAAGCGGAAAAATCTATAATGTGTATCTTTTGTTTTGAAAACTTTTTAGTGTCATTGTGGGCGATTTTTGTTTTTATTTTGTTGAAGTCCTGATTCCACGGGCATCGCCGTGCGCGTACTGCTAGTTATCTCTAAAATAAGACAATAGTTATGTTTTTAACATATGTAATTACCGAGATACGGAGGATCGCGTCAACAATTCATGCGTATTTTTGCCCAACTTTGCGACTTCGTATTCGCTGAACTAAAATTCCGATTTTCAATTTTTTTTGTAACTTTGTTGTTACCCTTTATCTCTAAAATAAGATATTAGTTATGTTTTTATCATATGCAGTTACCGAGATATATAGTATCTCCTGTACAATGTTTTTTGTGGCGTTTTGGCGTGTGAATCAAATTCCTTCCTGAGACCCCAATCGGAGGAATACAGCCCCACGTTAAAACGTCCCGTATACCTCTTTTCAAAAACAAATCGAATATATTTTAATATTTTTTCTGAAAGTGAATACTCTTATTTTGAAGCGTCATATAGTACTGAGGGCGAATGCAAATTAAAAACTGAGCGTTCTGGGGATGAGGTTGATAATAGGCGGTGACATAATAGATTTGTACAATTTGACTAAAATAGGCGTAGATGAATTTGACGAGAAGTGTTCCATTTATTCAAGCTGTCGACGAACTCAACATTGGCCTATGGCGATATTTTTCAGAATATTAGATATGTGTTCTGTATATTGATTTATATTATTCCAGTCTTATCCAAAAGCTCCAGAAGTAAAAAGAACAAATTGTAAGCTTTTATTAGCAATATCAATTGATAAAGATCTATCGTCAAGGTAGGGTAATTTTCTCATTTTTATCAAAGAGAACTCATGATAACAAATAGAAGAATACTTAGACGGTATGAAAGTGAGAAATATGACTTTTCCAATCACGATGAAAAATTCGAAAAAAGACGAACAAGAATATATTCCATGGCCAGTCAGTAAAAACGAAGTAAACACCTTACAAGTGTATGATTCATCCTTGTACATAGAGGCATCTTAATCCGTATAATTAAATTCATTGTCCTACAATTCTATTATGATTGTCAGTAATATTTACTAAAGGCATATATTTTCATGAATATTCAATAAAACTATCAGCTTTGTCCCCTTAAAATAAAGAAAATAGTCATTCTTATATACCACATAAATTGCAAAAAATGAAATGATTGATAATTTCAAAATTGATTTTAATGAATAATAATTGTATAAATAAGCACAATGTATTTATATTATTTCATAAAAATGCGTAAAATTAACTATTTTGAAGCGTCTTTTAAAAGCGGTCTTTGAGACCGCTCACACTAATTATGGCAAAAAATTTGTCACAACAGGTAAAGTTTAAGATGTCAGCAGTACATAAGAACAACCTTAATTTTCCTTAATTCGACTCGACCCACTGTTATATTAACACTATAGCCCTTTCTATTTCATTTATTCTAGACTTCTCTGGAATTTATGACCACATGGTCAGGAAGTAGGGTAGATCGGGCTAGTTGGGCATAGGGGAACATTGGTGCAGTCGTGATATTTTCAAAACTTTCAGGTATTTAACACTGGCATTCCAGACAAGTGTATATTGTACCGTCTCTCTTCCTCCATATCAGAGTCATTGAAGAAGTAGTGTTCATTACAGAACCAGCCAGAATTTTCTAATTTTTAGTAAAATGAGTAAATTTTCTCACTTATAAATAATCCTTTCAATAATCCTTATAAATTACAATTTCCATTTTTAAAATAATATTCAGAAAGATAGTTTTTCATGTTATTTTAGGGCTTGTTTGTTTATTGAAATGCTTTCAGAATAAATCCTATCCTCATGAGAAACGAAAATGGCGATATGGGGCTATTTGGGCCATTTCGCATGGGACACGTTGGCCCGGGGCCCAATATGCCAAGTGGTGCATGTTCAGAATGTGCGTTATAGAAATATCTTCGTGGGAAAGAATAGTACCACACTTATTATGCAAGATACTTGTAATGAAAAACCATGCCGACTCAATTTTGATTATAATTACCCAACACCATTTGATGATGACCATAAAAGCTGTATCTCAGTTTCTTTTGAGTACAAATGCACCGAATTTGTATAATACACATAATGTGGGTAATAACACAATTATATTGCTTAAATTAACAAAATATAATAATATAGAAGAATGTTTTATGATAGCCGCATTATGCTAGTAGTGGACTAACTCCCCGCAGTCGGAGCAAGTTGGCCCAAGCGACTTGGTGTCAGTTTGAGGTTTTAAATTAATACAGTAGTTAATATATTCAAATTTTACTTTGGCGAATTCTTCCTGAAGGTTCAATAATAGTGACAGATAAAAAAAAATTAAAAAAATTTCGAACTCCCTTCTTTTAAAACTTCTTAGAAGATAAAACGGCCTTACGAGCCCCTGTCTAACCTACTGCATCGCATTAAAAATTAATGTTCTCTTCAAGTTAGCTTCCTTCAACAGTCTGCTATATCATGTAGTTTGGTTCTTGTGAGTTGCTACCAAGAAATTTACCTACAAATGTTAATAAAAATTGGTTGTATCAGAAAGTGTTACATGATGTGACTCATTATAATAGTTAATGGGAATCTTCAAAGAATAATTTAGGTTTATTATTGATGAAGGGCTGTTTAATCCTCCGAGCGGCGCAAACGTCTTTTTCCGCCTTCCATATTCAGTTCAAAAGCAGATAGCTCGTATTTATATGCATATTTCTTAAGCAACTATGGATAAAATACTCTTAAGATTTCAGAGATATAATTTAATACAAAAAAGATCGGTTCATTTAATTTAGAAGCTAAGTTTTCTAAGCTGATAGCTAAAAGTTCAAAATATTTGGGCGCTCAGAGGGTTAAATCATCAGAGGCTGGAACCGAAATGTAATTCTTCTTTGTCATTTCAGATCTTTCACTTTGTATCAAACAGAAAAATTAACTAAAAGAGGTACCCGAGACTCATGTATATTTTTAAAAATAATGTGATTAAATATATTATATTCAATAAAATAAACAAGAAATCGATGTTGAAACTTAGTATATGTAAGAGATAGTTCATCAAAAAATGTTTAAAATCACATTAAAAATGAATCCATGTATAAATTCAATAAAAAATATGTTTTATTGATTATAGATGTGTATAGAATATTGATTTAGACGGTATGATAAAGCCATGAGAAAATTAATGCTGCTTTGTATTGTAATAAAATCACATAAAACTATTCTGCAGGCTTGAAAAACTTTTATTTCTATCATTAAACATTCAATGGGAGAATATTTTCCAAGGTATAAATAAAATTCTAAGGAAACCCACACAATTTATTAAAAACAAAAATGACAAGCCATTAGCCATGGTAAAGTAAAATGTAAGCTATTAGCTGTACAGAACCAAAAGAAATCATTAAAAACCCGCATCGAAAATAAGACCCTAGCTGACGTGGAAGGAACTACATGATAGTAAAAATAAAAATATCCGATTATTTATTTTTATATGTCGGCAATACGTAAGAGCAAAACATCTCCTTAATTCGACTCTACCCATAGTTAAAGTAAGACTCTAGCCCATACTATTTTATTTATTCTAGTCTTCTCTGGAATTTATGACCACATGATCAGGAAGTACTGCATCGCATTTAAAATTAGTGCTCTCTTAAAGTTAGCTTTCAACAGCAGTCTAATATATTATGTAGTTTGGTTCGTATGAATTACTACCAGGAAATTTCCCTACAGAAGTTAATAAGAATAGGTTGTATCAGAACATGTGAGCGTGTATTGAGAATCGTCAGAGTAATTCAGATTTATTATTGATGAAAGGATATTTAAATCATCAAAAACTGGAACCGAAATGTAATTCTTCTCTGTCATTTCAGATCTTCTATTTTGTATCAAACTGAGAAATTAAGAAAAAAGAGTACACGAGATTCATGTATAGTTTTTAAAGTAATGTGATGAAATATATAATATTCAATAAAATATAAAAAAAATCGATGTTCAAACGCTAATATATATATATATATATATATATATATATATATATATATGACAACAAATTAGAAACAATCAAGACATAATGGCAAAAATATAGACAAAAACCAAAATAAATTGAAAAATATCATAGCGAGCTGCTCGTCAGGAAGAGAAGCTCGCTCAAGATATTAATTTGTGCTTTTTTCTTTTAACGGCAAACGAAATCCGTTAAAATATGTCGTCATCCCTTCATATATATATATATATATATATATATATATATATATGAGATAGTTCTTCAGAAAGTGTTTAAAAGCGCATTAAAAATGACTGGATCCCTGTCTAACACAGTGAGAAAATAAGTTTTATTGTTTAAAGATGTGTATAGAATATCGATATGGAATGCCTGATAAGGACATGCTAAACTTAATGCTGCTTACTATTCAATTAAAATCACTTTAATAAATTCGTCAGGCTTGAAAAACGTTAATTACTAGCATTAATATCTCTCTGGGAGAATATCTTCCTAGACATAAATAAAATTATTAGGACACCTATATAATTTATTAGGAACAAAAATAACAAGCCAAGGTAATGAAAAAAGTAAGGCATCTATACTTATAAAAGGCAATGTTTGTGTGTGTGTGTGCGTGTTTGTCTGCGATGTCCAGACGAATCTATCGCACTTACAGCCATGAAATTTGGTACACAGGTAGTCGTAATGGTGACTGAATGCACCTCGAAGCCGAAATTTTAAATTTAAATCTAGAATTTTTTTTATTTAATGTTTTGTGTTGTTTTGGTTGATTTTTCGCACTAATTTCTCAATAGAATGGTTTCAAATAATTGTACGACAAAAATAGATAGACCATCGGAAAGAGCACGCGATTTCCGTTCTAATGAAGTTAGTTTTGAATTCCTAACGCAATTTACTGAATTTTGAGAAATTTTTTAAAAATACCCAGTTTTGGCTTCAAGATGTTACTTTTGATTTTAAATTTGTTGCATCCGACTTTCTAATAACACTATTAATTTCAATTTTTTTCAGCTTATAACTAGAACGGTTCTGTCGGATTTAAAACAAGAATGGTTAAAATATCTATTATCGTTTTTTTTAAATTAATTTTTTTCTGGACCGTTGCGAGTTATTTTTCTCGATCGAGTTCCAAAAGCGGCACTTCTTCCGAACGTTGATGCCAATTTTGATTGGCGGACGCGTAGGATACGTCATGACCTTCACCTGAATGAATTACTTCGATTATTATTTTCGGATTTTATTTATATTTTGCTTGCTGTATAATAATCATTTTCACGTTCCAATTTTGTAATATTGTTTTGGATTAACGTACTCTGTACTGTAGCGTGAAAAAAAATAAGCAGGAAAATCAAAAAAATGTGTATCTTTTGTTTTGATTTTGTTTTCAAAACTTTTTCATGTCATTGTGGGCTGTTCTTTTTTTTTTTCATTTTGTTAAAGTCCTGATTCCACGGGCAACGCCGTGCGCGTTCTGCTAGTTAGCTATACAAGAGAAAACGACCTCATTAAAAAGTCTGCATCGAAAACAGCAAATCATGAGCGTAGAATCATCAAATAGAAAAAACTACATAATAATGAAAATAAGAACTTGCAATTATTTTCAGATGTCAGCAGTACATAAGAGCAACAAATTTCCTTAATTCGATTCAACCTACACATTTCAAGTAAAAATCTCGCCCTCTCTACTTTATTTATTCTAGACTTCTCTGAAATTTATGACCACATGATCAGGAAGTACTGCAGCACATTAAAAATTAATGTTCTCCTTAAGTTAGCTTTCTGCAACAGTCTATTTTATTATGCAGGCTGGTTCGTGTGAATTATTGCCAGGAAATTTTCGGACAAAGTTAATAAGAATAGGTTGTATCAGAAGGTGCTACGTGGTGTGATTCATTATAATAGTTAATGAGAATCGTCGAAGACTAATTTAGATTCCTCATTAATGAAGGGATGTTTAAATCATCAGAGAGTCGTCGTCGACATCTACTTCTTTTCTGCCATTTGCGATCTTCTATTTTTCATCAAACTGAGAATTTGACAAGAATAAGGACACGAGACTTAGATATATTCTTAAACATAATGTGATCAAAAATATTATCTATATTATATAAAACGCTTATGCGTGGCACAAAGAAAGTACCTTTATTTCTTTCTCCCCGTTGGCAACGATCAGTTTGTTTACCTCATTTCGCTAACCGAGCTACTCGCTTACGGATTACAGGAGAAGTCGTTATTTTTTTATTTTTGAATTTATTTATTCTCTCTTATATAATAAGAATTATAATGAACTCTTTGCGAACTTCTGAATACAATTTGCGTAGAAGAGAGTAGTGTGCAAGGGAATCCCTGGATGAAAGATTTCAGCGAAGATCGGCTAGAAATGCTGCTGATAGGCTTAGCGAGCCAGAGCATTTTTTTTGTGATACTAATTGTGTGCACTATTTACTATGTGTAAAAATAAAAATTACAGAATAAAGACCAGAGAACTAATTATACTTCAGAAAAGTTCTCTTGCACATTGCTCTCGGAGAATGATTAAAGTTGCATACTGTTTGCAATGTGTATATAGAGAGAGATTAGATTTTTTGCCACCGTGTTTGTACGGAAGGAAGTGAATTACCACATGCTGCTTATGGTGAATGATAATGTTGCGTACCTTTTGCTTTTCTGTGTAATATTTTATAAAAAAAGAGTGCATTTTTAAAATTTTGCTTAAAAAAGCAAGGATTTTGGAAATTTTTGAGAAAAAAGCTATCTATCAATTATAAAAGGCTAAATGTAAATAATTATTGTGGGTTTTAAATTTGAATAGTTAATATGAACATGTTTCAAGCCACTATTTTCTTTAAACTGTCATTTTTTAGCTAAAAGGTTGCAAGATGGTTTACATCTTTCTACGACAAGAGACGATCAAAAATGTTCTGAGATTTAAAACACAAATGACTACATTGAGGAAAACACTATTTCTTCCTTGGCTAAATAATTGTTGCAATAAGCATCTATACAGGTGGGGAAGCTTTTCTGTGTAATATTTTATAACAAAAGAGTGCATTTCTAAAATTTTGCTTAAAAAACCAAGGATTTTGGAAATTTTTGAGAAAAAAGCTAGCTTATCAATTATAAAAGGCTTAAAGTAAATAATTATTATGGGTTTTAAATTTGAATAGTTAATATGAACATGTTTCAAGCCACTATTTTCTTTAAACTGTCCTTTTTTAGCTACAAGGTTGCAAGATGGTTTACATCTTTCTACGACAAGAGACGATCAAGAATTTTCTGAGATTTAAAACACAAATGACTGCACTGAGAAACACACTATATTTTTCTTGACTAAATAATAGTTGGAATAAGCATGTATACAAATAGGGAAGCTTTCCTGTGCAATATTTCATAAAAAAGATTGCATATTTAAAATTTTGGTTAAAGCAAGGATTTTGTAAAATTTGAAAAAAAACTATCTTATCTGTTTTAAAAAGCTGGAAGTAAATAATTATTATGGGTTTTAATTTTGAATAGTTAATTTGAGTATGTTTCAAGCCACTATTTCGTTAACTGTCCTTTTTTAGCTAAAAGGTTGCAAGATGGTTTACATTTGTCTACGACAAGAGACGATCAAGGATTTTCTGAGATTTAAAACACAAATGACTTCACTGAGAAAAACACTATATTTTTCTTGACTAAATAATTGTTAGAATAAGCATGTATACATGTGGGAAAGCTTTTCTGAATTACATTCCATTGTATAGAGGGCATATTTGAAATTTTGGTGGAAAAAGCAATTTTAAAAAATTTATTTTGAAGATTTGGAAAAGGCTATCTTATCAGTTTTAAACTTAAAATTTTTCTGGAATGAAGTTATGTTGAAATAAACTTTTGAATAAATACTCAAAAGTGTATGCCAAGAAGTTATAAATTTCTGATTGATGAAAATAGTTTTGATTCTTAATCATCTTTGGATTATAAATATTACCTTTCAAATTTCTTTCTAACATTTACATATATATCTATGCTACCAGAAGATTTTAATTGTAGGAACTGATGAAAAATTAATTTTAGGAGTTCGTGCAATTTCAAATAATTTAAATTTACTTTTATTAATTAATGTACTTATAATTTCCTAATACTAGCAGAAACGAATAACTGTACGGCAAGCGTGTGAAGCGAGCTGTTTTCACATAGCGATCCTGAAAGAATCACATGATTCTTTGGTGTCGGTGAGCGGAGCGAGCAGGGGGTGTTATATATATATAAAGATTTTATAACAACTGTGCTAGGACACCCAGTGTCTTCATGTAGCGAGCGAAGCGAGTAGGGTTTGCGTAGCAAGCCCCGGAGGATTGCAGCGCAATCCTCCTGGGGGTTGGCGAGCTTTTGCGAGCAGGGGGCAGAGCCCCCTAGTATTCATTAAAATAGGAACGGAAGGGATGATGAAAGTTAATTTATACAAGATATGGTTCTTTAAATATTTTTTAATTACATTAAATATGACTGAATAAATGTATGTATACAGTAAAAAAATAAGTTTTATTTTTTATAGATGAGTGTCGAAGACTTCTTTAGATTGCATCATAAGCCCATGCAAAATTGAATGCTTCCAAAGAGTCTAATAAAATATGAAACAATTTCTTGCTTTAATAGAATGTATATTTAATTATCATGTACGCGTAAGATTTGCATTATTAATTATAACATCACACTGAACACTGTTTGAATATAAATTAAATGTGCAGATTGTAATTGCATTATTTTTTATTATCATAGATATATAGTTCATTAGATATATAGTTAAAATGAATTTTATAATTAAAAATACTGCATCAATGTTTGAAATTCAATTGCAAAAACCAAGCAACAATTAAATGTTTATAATGTTTTCTGATTAAAATAATTTATCAGATTTTAAAATGCATTTATACTAATGATATTTTTGGAGTATCAAGAATTGCTGTTAATCTAATAAAAAAATGTCTAACCTCCAAATATATTTTAATCATGAATGTATAAAATGACCTGCAATTTAAAAAGTTAACAATCGGTATAAAAGATATAAATGATATTTTTGATATAAATAAAACATTTAAAAGTATTTGATTTTTAAAAGTATTATAAATACTATAAATACTTCTCATGTAACAAGGTGAAATATCAATGGAATTTATATATTTTTTCAAACCCACTTCATCTTAATGTTAAATAATATTACCTAAGAAATGTAAAAGCGTCAACACGAAAAATATTTCGTTCGACGTTTTTGTAGCCAAATGAGTTATTAAAATGATAAGTTGATATATGAACTAAACCATTAAATTAAATACTTGTTGTTTGAAAGAGAAGAAACATTATCTTCCTATATCAACTCAAATTCTATGATCAAAGCTAGTTTCGTTGGTTCATTGTTTGTCATAATGGATTACTAAGAAAGATATTATGTTAGTAAGAAAGGAATAGTTTGAAAGATCATCGGATATAACTTGACAGGTAATATCTAATTTTTACCTTGCGTTCGAAAATGAACTTAGTGTGCGACAGACTATACAAATTTTTATATCTTCTGAGGATAAACGTAAAGTATTTATAACAAAAATTAATACTAAATTATATTATGCATTCATGGTTATGTTTATTAAAATAGATACCAAATAAAATATACAAAATAACTATTTAATTTTTTAATATCTAATTTTTACTAAAACTAATTTCAAATACAAGACGTTGTCTCTTGAGCCACTTGGTGCATGAATATCGCCGTTAAATAATGGAACACAATCCAAAATTATCAGAACTAAACTGTGTAGTGTAGTATGTGAACGTGTAAATTAGTTGGACATTACTCCTTTGAAAATACTTTGATTAGTGATATTCATCTAAACTTACAATAGGAATGCCAAATGACACGCATTAATGAGATTTTCAAGATGAAGAATCTTACTTCCAGCAGGATGGAGCACCTGAGCATTACTACTAGATAAAGGGGTGTATCTTTATGAATTCTGGTTAGCTGATGTTTAGTAAGAAGAAGTAATATTGAAATCTCCCTACAATTTCCGTACCTCACCCCGATGGGTGTAATTTTGTGGAGATATATGAAACGCCATGCTTAAGCTGTGGGTCAGCTGCAAATGACTAGCTAGCAGAAGATAGTAGCATCCAGTAGCTAGCTATTAGCAATTCATTCATATGTTTCATCAACAGCGCCTGGAAATTTACCGTAAAGAATTTGAAGACTTCCGAAAACTGTCAAAATTCTGCATTTGTTTAAATTATTTGAGTTATGAAACTTTGATGCATGTTAATGATTGTTTAAGTAATAATGTAGCGGTTACAATTCACTGCCTTCTCCTTTTTATGGTAGGTGGCGCTACTAGAGCCATCCGGGTTTTACCCATGATGCCTCTCTCTCTTCTTCTTCTGTGTACTTGTCTTGTGTTGTTATTCTCTGTCTTGCGTTTTGTACCTTTTAATATACTGTGTCGCGTAACTTAGCCATCTAATAAAAATGGTTCCCGAAATTGAATTAATTCTTCAACAGCGTCATTCCATATAAACATGAATCTCGTCCCTCAACAATAATTATATAAGGTATGCATAAATTGTTCCGGAACACTCTATATTTGTAACATATTTTGATAACTCATATGTATATTATTAAATCTCAATTTAATTCCTCCATATTTCCTAACCGAAAATCCTTCCACTAAAGGAATCATAATGTTTTGGAAAGAATGTAGAGGAATGTAGAAGGATTTCTCAACAAAAAGTCGAGCAATATAAAATAGTAACATTTTACAGATAAAATTTGTAAGCAAAATGGTGCTGCAAAATGTTCAGAAGATTAGTGTACCAAAACATAAACACTGGCGATTAATGATGGCTGATGGTTATATCATCCCCGTTCAGGCATAGGTCACTAATTCCACAAACGCCCTTTGACTGACTGCTGCAGTCAATTAGAATTTGCAATTTTATTACCTGTTATCTAAACATCATTATATCAAACGTAGGAGATAGAAATCTGCAAAAAATTTTTACTATTCATCAAAACAACTAAATATTAATTAAGTTTAATAAGGCCACATCCTGAAACTGTAGTTTTGCACTTAGTGGCGATATGTAAAAGGAAGAAAATGTTATTCAATAATTTTAATGTGTTGGAATTTATAATATAATTGCTTTAATTCTCTCAAGCTAAATACATGTTTCATTGTTAAAATTACTAAATTTATTTTTAAAATGAGTATTAGACATGTAGCTGATCATAAATATGTAAAGGAAAAAAGTAGCATTTTTTATTTGCAAGAAATGTGTGGTTTCAGTGAATACCAATGAACGGTAACTGGCTATTTTCCCTCCGAATAAGTTATCATGGAAATGCGATTTTAATTATTTATTTAATTTAAAAGGATAGGTGAGAATTCCCTTTATTCAACCTTCATAATATTCAATATTACCTCCAAAGATTTAATTTTTAACAATATCAATTTGTGCAAGAACCCGCATCATTTTGTTTCTTGTAGAGGTCAAAAGCAATTTAGCTCTTGCAATACCTATATCTTTCTGAATACCAATGGTATTGAACTGGAATTTTTATATAAGTTGTCCTATATATCTGGCTCTTAAGTTATGAAAAGAAATTAAGCTATGTTTCGCTGGTGAGTGGTTTCACTGTGAAACTAATAAACGCAAAATGGTTAACACACAGAAAGGCATTGCACGCAATTAAAACAGTTTTAATCTTCTAATTTTTTATAACAAAGCCATTTTAGCCGTTAACCATTTAATAACCGTATTTGTTTATCATAAAATCGCAGATTAACATTGCAGTTTTTAGGATAAATGAAACCCTAATATACTTCGGCTTCATATTTCTTTATACAGAAATACGATACAGCAAACAAAAAGAAATTATTATAATCCTATGTAGGTATTCTTAAGAATGAAAATTCGTGAAACTTCTCTAACGAATAAAATGTTATCTATTTTATCTATTCTCTAAATACAATGTGATTTTAGAATACTTCTTGTAGTTTGTAAGAACTTCAAAACTTTTATTTAAGTAAACAACAAGTAAATATAAAATTTCATGGCTGGAGGGTTTTTTTACTGCCTTAATCATAAAGTTTTGAAACAAAATTTTAGAAACTTTTATATCCGCTCGTTACACTAATTGGGTCATTTTATGAACCTTACTTTTATATCTTATTACAGAAGTCTATCCTTTAAGTTACAAGAAGAAGAAGATATAAAAGAAGAAATGGAAGAAAGTTTGGTATGAAGTTATTAATGTCTTATCCCTGATTTATAATAAAATAACTACATGCAAAATAGTGATAACCAGTTTTTGTTTGATTAACTTATTAAATCCTCGTATATGTGACGTACTGCAGAAAGGAATATAATTTAAACAAAAAATTAATTACATTTCTTCAACTCGTCTTTTCAAAATTACAAGATTCGTTTCTCAGTACCCGTCGTTTAACTTTGGCACTGAAAATTAATCAAGCAAATCTTTAAAATCTCAGAAAGTAAATGCAACAACTTTTCTTTTCAAAATTAGAATTTTCAAATTCTTTTAAATATTCTTCAATGTTCCTTTATGGTGAAGCAATACTTAACTTGGGTATTCCATCCTAGAATTATAAACGGGTCGAATTCTTCTAATCAAATTCTACCGATACTTCTGAAACGAGAGCAACTTATTGATTTCCAAAGTCCCATGGGAAGAACTTTTCAAAGTTTACATTCTCATTCTCCCCCTAGACGAGTTTCTGGGGAATTGAAATGAAACTGAACAATTCCAGAAAACGGTGGAAATGGGGATTTGAGGACGGTGTGAAAAAGCCGCACGAAATATATATCGGCATTTTGGATTTCGGAAAGTATTGAATACTAACAGCGCATCAAACGTTTTAAAATCTAGTGATTCGATGATTAAAAGAGAAAATTCTTAATAGTTCTTTGAATATAAACTTTTATTAACCTATACATACATGAATATACATTCTTTCCGACATTGATCGAAACTGTGTAGATAAAAAATAAATAATGGCTTTCGATTCTTTGAATACAAGGCATATCAATCAGGACTGTGAAATTTGTTTCAGAAAAATATCATGCTTAGTTTATTTGGAGTTTTATTTCAAGGACAATATATTTATTATGATTGTTTTGGAGTAAAAGTGAAGATCGTGACACAACAATATATTAAATTTTATCTGAAGATAACATAATATATGAAAAATAGAATGCTACTTTTCAAGGACTCTAGTTTAACTCTTTAATCCCGACGCGACTTTTTTCTTCTATCTCCTTTAAAACGGGGGCTTTTTGGGGGGAAATGACATGAATTGGACTCTCCCAACCTGGGTGGTCATTTTCCCCACCACACCACAAACAGCAATAACCTTCCCTTAAGGCCCACAGAAATGGGCTGTGGTTGGCAAGGATAATTGGACCCCATTACCGCGCTTATCTCTTAAGCGATCTCAGAACCTCGCCTCCCTTCAGAAGAAGCCAACCGCCTCACGCCGAACTTCGTCGCTGTTAAAGGGAAATTTTTATACCGCCCGGGACTGCCTCGATGAGAGGGTTAAAACGCCCAAACATCTTAAACCTTTTGTGGAATTGCAATATGTACAAACATAAATATATATTAGGTACTTAAATACCTAATTATTAATAGTCAATACTTAAAAATTCTAGATTAAAGCACTGTATATGGAAAAAGAATATGCTCTGAGTGATATACGGACCTAATATGAGTCATTTAATAGCCGTGCCTTTTGAAAGGTTGAAAGAAAATTTCGATAGCTAACAAACCTTCAGCATCACAAGATGGACCAACTTCTGACATCAAAGTGAAATCGGGTTATCCTAACATTAGATCTGCAGAGCAGCAAAGTAAAATGAATATTCATTTTTTAAAAAGAGCTCATCTACTTAATAACAACTGAATTAACAAAAGAATAAAAACGGACAATTGGTGAGTGTTTATAAACGGATGTCTTTTTCTCTTTGTATATTTGCCATATAGGAACAGCGAAGTAGCTATTGGGTGACAAGATTAACAAAATGCAAGGTCTTAGGACGCCAGATTGAAGATTTTACAATTACTTTACCCCCTTACACTCCAGAACTGAAAAATGAATAAATACGTAAATGCAAATCATATATAAAATTAAATATAAACCCTAAATACATAGGAAATTATTTCTTCACTCGTTTTAAATGATGAAATCCTTTAATAGAAAATAACAGTATTATTGGAAAAAGCGATGAAGAATCTTAAAGAAGAGTTTTTTCTATAAATAGCAGTAATGAGTTTAATCTTCTAAAGGCTTCACCCTAAACATAGCACTCTTAGCCCACAATGCTGTCTATTTACACCGCTGGTTTAAAAATAAAAAAAGGGGAGACCAAAGTGAAAATTCAGCTTCAGAAAATATCGAAACAAAAAAATCCAAATTTTTAAAATCAGGTCAATACTTTCAAAACGTAGAAATCTTGAATCATAAACCACAAATCGCATGAATTTCAAATTTACAATCTCGCATATTTGTATTTTAATACACAAATTATACAATTTCAGATAAAGTTCGTTTAGAATTTGTACAAAATAAAATATCTACCATTTAAAAATCAATTTACAAAAATCACAAATTTTCATTACGAAGGATTTTAGTGCTTTAATTCTTGAATAATAAAACAACATTTAAACGAAATTAATTCCTGACTACTGAGAATTCACATGAATATCCATATATCAGGTATTTTTTATTAATGTATCTAGTCTTTCTTCTAACAGTTTTTTCTCAATTTAACAAATCAACATTATTTTCCTTTTCATCTTGAAATAATCTTTGATTTTAGGAAAGAGTATCTTCCTTCAATCTCAACTGAAATCAAAGCATTTATCAACTGATACTGTTGCAACTGATATTAATTTAATTAGAACGATCAATATCTTTTCGAAATTCCCGAGGAAAAGACTTCTATAATTATGGACTTTTTTCACCGCATTAGTTGTATCGGCTAGTTGTTCCGATAAAGAAAAAATAGTTATTGTAACACAGAATTGTTGCTGATGAGGTGGAATTTCATTAGCGTTATAATATCTGCTTCTGTTTGGAAAAATCTAATTAAAATAAAGGAAATGTTATGATAATCAACATTTTCTAGGAATGTGATTGTTAATTTTATTATGGCTTTAGCTGATATATGAAATGTTTGAGATTCATTTGAATAAAGCTTAATTAACAATATCATTTATATTTTCAGAATCAAAAATTATATGAATATCAAAACAGTAGATGAGCTTAAATGTGATCTGTTTGATAATAAACATAATTTAAAGAATTAAAAATATGTCGAATGCCCAAAAGACGTAACATGCTAAAGGCTAGTGTGTCTTTTTAAAATTAAAATTTAAACCTAGTTATGTAGTTGAAGAATAATTTGAGGAATAGCAAAGTGTTCAGTAACATTTACTATTACTGAAAAATCAGAAAAATGGACAATAAAATAGCAAATAATTAACTAAAATTAATAACATTACTTAAAATATGAATCGGCCACAGATCGTGGAAATATTGAATTGTATTATCCTATGGAAGATAAGTTAATAGAAGAAACAATCATATTCTTCTCCATGATAAAATGATTTTTGAATTGAAAAGAGTTTCTTCTTGTGTGCAGTGTTAACTCTTTAATCCCGAGGCGACTTTTTTTCTTTTAACCCCTTTAAAACCGGGACTTTTGGGGAAGAAGGGACATGAAATGGATTCTCCCAACCTGGGTGGTCCTTCACACAACCACATCACCCCTACTATAACCTTCCCTTCCTTATGGTCTGTGGTTGGCGAAGATAATTGGACCCACCTGCATCGCTTTTCTCCTAAGCGATCTCAGAACCTCACCTTCCCTCGAAAGAAGTCAACCGCCTCAGACCGGTCATCGTCGTTGTTAAGGGGAAATTTTTAGACCGCCTGGCTCGGTGTGAGAGGGTTAAAGTATAAATAGAAGCACTTTTAAAAATAAAGAATTTAATCATGGTCTTCCAAATTATACGATTTTTATAAGCACAATTTTGGACAGAATGGTTTATAGCACTTAAAGAGAAGATGTCAAGCACAATTTTAATCGTACCATTTAATATTTCTGGCAGTTCAATGAAATGTTTGAAAGAAAAAAAGACTCAAAATGAACATTTCCACACACCTTTTGCCTTAAAGATATGAAAGGAAAATTGTATACGTTATATTAATCTCAGAATTCCAGAGATATTTTACATTGTATTTAATCTCAACATTTTATAATGATAAAGCCTGAAACAAATTGGAATTCATACTGAGAAAATTAATTTATCTATTATAACTCGAGTGATTCTAAATTTAGTTTAGATATGAATTTAAATTTTCTTATAGATGAATTCCAAACCATATTTAATTAAAATGAACTTTTCTCTGCTATAATATAATCAAGTACCCAAATGTTGTTGATCTTTAATTAAATATATTTTCATTAGTGAAGATATTCTGATTTAAGTTAATAAGCTAACCTCTTTATTTCGCTCAAGAATATTTCGAAATCTTCTTGAAATTTGAAATATAAACTGCTATTTCATAGAAATAAAATTAAAGGTATCACAATGATTGCTACTTAAATTAATTTAATAAGGAGGATTTAATTCTTCTTTAAATAACTGATAAAAAGTTTTGTACAATAAATGATTTATGTTTTCAACTATTATTCTAGATTTATTCTTTATAAAACCATTTATTTT
>BGPR01010855.1:0-50786 GCA_013235015.1 Araneus ventricosus | reverse complement strand
AAGTTCTTCTAGTTGGTATATTTGTTTTGCATTATTTTAAGAATGTTCTTTTTATAGTTTTGATAATTAACTAGAGAGTTCATTTTTTTTCTTGTCTGCTTAACCATTGAACAGAAAGTTTACTAATGTGACCCTTCAATGTAAACTTGGAGACTGTTAAGATTCCTAATCTTAACTGATTAATCTATTTTTAAATGTTGGCCTATTTTATGAGCATAGGAATTGGAACAGGAACAATTTTTATTTGTTAAAATCCTTTGTATAAATTTTTATTTGTTTTTAAAAAACTATATTGATAAATAATCCATCCTTGGCTAGATTGTGATGGAAATAATCTAGTTAAGGATTAATTAATTCATCTGGACTTGTACACTTGTTGCTAAATGTGGTCTCCCAATTTGACTTTTTGTAACCTCAACCAATTTGCCAACAAATTCTGGTGGCAGTACCTAAGATGATTGGAAAATTAACACTAAGCATTCCAACATTTTGCTGATACATTAAAACTGCAGTTGTAAATCTGTCATTTGACTGGTTGCAGTATGTTGTGTTAAGTAATATTTTTCTGAAAATTGCATTAGTATATTATGAGCATAATGTATAAAAAATATTTCATTTAATCAGTTGGCAAAATATATTTGGTAGATAATGCATATTTGAATTGATCCACTACAATATGAGCATAGAAAAAAAAAATTACCTGTGCTGCATCTTAAATCATATGAGTAAAAAGTGTTATATTAGGCATCTATTTAATTGAATAAAATAGTGCAGTAGGTTTTCTGTTTAAAAACAATAAAATGTATTGATACTGTTCTTTGTCAATATACTGCTTTATTTTTCACAGTGATATCTACTAGTTAATTGAGAATATGCATTTATTTGTTTTTCGTTGTTCGCATAAAAAAATTAGTTTTAAGAAGAGAGTAGTTTTTGCCTGAACGGTAATCTTTCAGTTTTAAATGCTGAAAAAATTAATATTGATAAATAAAGACCATATAAATTTATAGATTCAAGAAAATCATTATGTATAGATGAATAAAGAGCAAGATCAGTGTGTAATCTATTATGTGTATAGTAATCAGTTGCGAGTTAATTCCCCCCCCCCTTTAAAATCATAGTTTTGCATATTGGGTTTTTAAACTTATCTTTTTTTGGCTGTTACAACTTTTATTGAAACTCTATATTCTGTGATCTTAAAAAATGTATTCTTTTTAATTTCAGGGATCTTTTGGTGCATTACAAAAAATCTGTGAAGATTCAGCTGAATACTTGGATTCAGATGCATTGAATAGACCTTTAAATGTCCTTATACCAAAGTTCTTGCAGTTTTTTCGGCATAGCAGTCCTAAAATTCGTTCGCATGCCATTGCTTGTGTCAATCAGTTTATTATAAATAGAACAACAGTTTTAATGTTACATATAGACTCATTTTTAGAGGTAAGTTTTGGTACAGTAAATTATTCTCATTATTTATTTTGTATATATTTTATTTGTTATTAAGGTTGTTTACCTGAAACTATTTCTAAAGTTTATGCCAAAACTTTTTTTAGAATTTGTTTCATTTGGCATCGGATGAAGATCCGGAAGTGCGTAAAAATGTTTGCCGGGCACTTGTGATGCTTTTAGAAGTTCGCATGGATCGTTTGATTCCTCATATGCATCATATTATAGAGGTAGTATATAATTCTTTCAATTGGTTATTTTAATTTTATTCTTTGAGATTTTGTATATTATTTAATTGAAGCATTATGTTCCACTGTGTATATGCTTATAAGTAGGTCTGAGAAAAGATTTTCTTACCTAAACTATTTATAACTAAAAAAAAAAAAGGAAACTGAATTGTGATGGATCCATTATGATTTATTTCATATTAATTTAAAGATTTATTTTTCTTGTAAATGTGTAAATATTTGCAAGCAAAGGATAATTTTAACTTGTAATTAGTTTCTATTTTATCTTTTACTCCACATTGTTTGTTTGAATTGAATTTTAAATCGTTCTATCAAAGGAAAGCATTGATATTTTTACAGTGATTAAAGATTTATGAAGATAAAAAGATTTTTTTTGTTAGGAAAAAAATTAAAGGAGCTTAGTTGATTTCTTTTTATTTGAAATGATTTTTTAATCTGTTATTTTCAGTAACAGTTGAGTTTAATTTATTTTTTAAAAGGATAAAATGAAATTTCGTAACGTGAAATAATAGCTGTTCCAATCAAGAAATTGGATTTTAGTTAAAATTCAAACAGCAGCTTAATTGCAGTTTTTCTCAAATGCCTTTTCGATAAATCTACAATTGATGGAAAGCAATGGGGGTTGTAGCTCTTTATTAATGAAACTAGGAAATATGACAGGTGCAAATTGCCTCTTCGAGAGATTTCCTGTCAAATTTGACATGTTTAAATAGATATATGTACGAGAAAAATGTTTAATATTGATTGAAAACAAATAAAATAAACATATGTTTTATGACAGGAAATATTTTTTTATTTACATATTATTTACACTTCTTACAAAGCACTTCTCTGCTTGTCAAAAAATATTATCAAATTATATCATTGCAATAAATAATCAGATGCATCGTGGCATCCAAACTATATCACGTGCATGATATACCACTGACATGATTTACTACTTTCTATTAAAAAAAGAAATTAATTTGAAATATATGATTAATATAATTTAAAATTTCTTGGGAACTACTGATCATAGCAAGATAAAGTTTATATTAATCAATAGCAAATTTTATTTCACTATTTTGGAGCTATTAAATTTGAAATTAGAACAACAATTAATTTTTTAAATTTAAAATTACTGTAATTTAGTTGTCTAACAATGAAATAATGCTGTTTAATGTCTTGCAGCGTTATGGCGTGAATTTTATTGTTGGTGACGTCAGAGAGTTACTGGATCAGTGAGAGATGGATTTTGTCTATTATATTAGTAATAGTCATTTTAGTAATTTTTTTAAGATAACGTATCAATTATTCATGATTGAAACAGGGTGCATGAACTCGAAGGTTTCTGGGGCAAAGTAGCTTAGCACGCTAAAACTTCATTAAAACTTGGATATTAGTTTGAGTGATAATACATTTAATTACAATTAAATAATGGCCTTATAATGGAAAAATAATGATATGGTTATTTAAGCATAGCATTGCGGGTACTTGACATTTTTATGAGTCAATATTTTAAGGTGGAACTTTGGGTGCTGGTGAAAAGGAATATAGGCATAAATAAATTATCCCTGCCCTGATTCTCTTCTATACAGTTGAGCATGATCCACAAAAATATGAGGGGGGAAATCTGTATTCTTGGCATTTTTTTCAGCCACTTTGTAGTGACCGTTTTGAGCAGATGTCTCGGTGTTAACTGTGTTAGTAGATTCAAAAGGTTTTTATCTCCACTAATCTATTGTCCATTTTAATGATTAAATGAAATAAGAATAATTTACTGTTTCTTTTTTAATGGAATTTGGATTGTAAAAAATAATTGCAATAAATGTTTACTGAATATTATTCATTTTAGTATATGTTGATGAGAACACAAGATCCCGATGAAGGAGTAGCTTTAGAGGCATGTGAATTCTGGCTGTCTTTAGCTGATGAGCCCATATGTAAGGAAGCTTTGGCACCTCATCTACCAAGACTCATTCCTACGTTAGTCAGAGGGATGAAATATTCCGAGCTTGATATAATTCTGTTGAAGGTGAGCGAGTTGTGAAGGGTTTTTTTGTTATTATTTTTGAGTTTATTTATATGGATTTGAGTAGTTACTTTGAGTGTGTGCTATTTTATTGTAGGTGGATGTGGAACAGGATGATATGATTCCAGATCGAGAAGAAGATATTCGACCTCGATTTCATAAGTCTAAAACCCACAGTCAAAAGCATATGGACGATAATACAGAGGTAAGCTATGTTAAAATATAAGAAAGTTCTGCGTATTTATGTTGTACTTATATTTAGGGTGAATGCTTTAACTTAATTTTATTTTTATTGCAGAATGACACAGAATCAGATGATGGTCTTGATGATGATTCATCATTGTCCGACTGGAATCTAAGTAAGTTTTATTACATTTTGAGCATATGCATGTTATAAATCCTTTTTGACCATGCTTTTTAAACTGTAATATCTGCAACTTCCATTGTCTTAGCTTAATTAGCTGTTCTAATAAGTTTCTTATCGAATTACATTCCTAATTTTGAGTATTCCCATTTTAGGAGTTATAAACACTGCAATCATTAATATAGTATGTCCTTTCTATGATTTGACACTCGCCATTGATCTGTGCCACTTGGCATGCATTTTCAAAATGGTCATGGGGTGGAACCATCTAAAATACCTTTTTAAAAATATTAATATCATTCATCGATTTTAAAAACTATTTAAAGCAAGATCTTGGTGTTTTCAAAATGACTGCAGTCTTAAAAAATGATTACTCTTACGTATATCTTAAATTCAGGTATATAAATTTGCAGCTGATTAAATTAAAAGTTTTTTTTAAAAAACTGAATACGTAATTGATCCATAATTTGTTTCTTGTATTTTCGGTTTTTGTAACAGGATGTTAGATGCTCAGTTTTAAATCAGTGTGCTCGCATACCCTGCGTATACATAGTGTTTATCAAGGTATTAATGAAATGATTTTCTCTGGATTTTATTTTTTTACAACTTTCTTTTTTTGGGGGGGGGGAGATTTATGGATTTGCAGATTTACTCCATATGAAATGATTTCAGTTGCATAAAGAAATTTTACATGCAAAAATATAACTCGTGTTGCTGTCTGACCAAATTTATTTTGGAGGCAATTGTAGCGAGGACCTAAAAACAAACTGAATTATTTTACACAGTATTGGGATTCTCAATTTTTAAGAAGAGCTAAACTTACCGGGAGTTAAAATTCAATACAGAATTTTATGTTGAGTTCTAAAAAATGTTTTGAAATAACTAGGTAATCGTATTGATAAGAAGTGGGCAGATGCTTTTTCTTTTATACTGCCAAAACCATATTTTTGGTATTAATATTGAAATCAAGCATGTTTTGTGAAGGGGAAGTTGAGTTAAAAAAAAAAAAATCCTGCTTTTAAATTTTAAACTTTTCTTGTTTAGCTTCATTTTGAATTTAGAGAATTTTAATTATATTGTTCAGGCAGAAGTCACTAAGTCCACAAGAACTTTTTGAAGGACTACTGCAGTTAATTAGAATTTGCAATTATTTTGTGATAGAAACTTGTTATACAAACACCAGTAAATCAATCATAGAAGCGAGAAATCTGTCAAATGGTTTTTATTATTAATAAAAATTAATCAAGTTTAAACTGACTGCATTTCGAAACTGTAATTTTGGACTTGTTGACTTTTACCTGAACAACGACAATATAACAAAGTTTCTCTTTTTGCTAAGCTGGTTTGAAGTTTTGTGAATTTTTGGAGCAATTTTATTCTTAAAAAATATATGAAATTCAATTAGAGCCTTGTGTAGCAAATTTATTTCTGTATATGTGTAGTATTATTGGAAACTTAAACACATGGAGTTAAACTAAGGGAATTTGTATATTATAAAAGCATTAGGGTTCCCATTTTGCAAATTAAATGTTTTAATATACTATTTTTCCAATCTAATGGGTTTTTTGTTCTGATTTTTATTTTGTTGATATAATGACAATAATTACCTTTTTCATTTTTTCTAGGAAAGTGCTCTGCTGCAGCTTTAGATGTCCTTGCCAGTGTTTTTCATGAGGAGCTCTTACCTGTCTTGCTTCCAATCTTACGGGAGACCTTGTTTCATCAAGATTGGGAGATAAAAGAATCGGGCATATTAGCTCTAGGTGCTATTGCTGAAGGTATGTATGGTGAAATTTATCAAGAAACTGAAAATTAAGTTTTAAATTTGTTTGTTTTCAGATTCACCAGCAATTTTTATAAATATTTCTTCTTTTTTTATATCATTTTTCTTTCATACAATACATTGTACTTCGGAAATCTTCAAGGCATATTTTTTTTCTAATTAAGTTGTTTTTAATAATGATATGTATGTATGTAAAACTTATGTATATAAACTTCACTCTTGATTAAATTCTAGAAAACTATGCCTTTATGGTAACTATAGCTTTAAAGAACTAAATAAGTTCAGAAGTTTTAGATTGTATTAAAAATAAAATTTATTGTTATATTGAGACTAATAAATAAAATCTGAGATTTGATCTAGAAATTTTTTTATGTACAGTAATAACTTGCAATGAACTCGGGAGTTACATAATTCGTGATTTTCCCCTCCTGCTTTAAATGCTTTCCATTTTAGAATATAATATATTTAAAAAATTTAGAAATAGAAACAGTTAACAAAAATAAGAAAATTGATCCATTCCCTTTCAATAAACAGGGCCAGGAACTGATCATGTTGGTCGTGTAATAAAAGTTTCTGAATTTTGCCAGGCAAATTATATTTAGAAGTTGATAGTATGTATTGATGTCTATGAGCTGTTCGACTTGTGTAGCAAAGTGTTGACAGTTGATTTACTTATAGATGTGTCAGCAGATTGTTTCTATAGAAGTGGAAACCTCAGATCCACATCTACCAGATAAGTAAATGACAGTTGCAAGATTGACAAATCTTTTTTCCACCTGAAAAAAGATTACAAATTTTAGAGGCAGCATATATATAATGTATAATCTTGCTACAAGGCAAGGATTTAAAAGGGGGGGGGGGGGGAGTGTTAGATTGCTATCAAGAAACTTTATGTAAGAAAAAAGTTATCAGATGAAGGCTTCATAATACTAAGCTTTCTCGATTTCAAAATATTTCCATTTTTACTTTCTTTTATACGAAGTATACAAAGATAAAGTATTGTAATCGTCAAAAGATTTGAACTCGAGGTTTTGATGAATCTCCACATTTTAGACCTCCTCGAGTCCGAAAAACACAATTTAGGAATTATGTGTGTCTATAAAAACGATAACAGGAAAACTATTAGAACTACAGGGATGACATTTGGTATGTGGTTTCTACACAAGATTGGTAGATTTCTATCAAATGTTGGACAAAATCTGTGTACAGGAAGTCTGTCTGGCTGTGTGTCTGTATTCATGTGAACACAATAAGTCAAAAACTTAAATAGCTGGATAGATAAATTTTGCTACACAGTTTTATCAAGAATGTAGGTCCCTATCAGACTTTGGACCAAATCCGTCAAAGGGCTGTCTGTCTCTTGGTCTGTATAATTACATACTTGTGAGCATGCTAATTCTTATGAGCAATGAATTAAATGAAATTTTGTATGTTGTCTTCTAACCTTAATTGAAGACCTGCGTATAATTTTAGTTTCAATCGGTTGATAAAAGGACGTTCAAATTGCATATTTGGTTTCCTCACCGTTTTATTCCACAAAAGAAGGCCCGACTGCTTTGCATGTTTCCCCCAACCTTTGTTAGGGAATGACACGTGTTACTGACACTTGGCGTATCTTTTCTCTCCCATGTTAGGATGCATACAAAAAAATTTAGGGAAGACCACTCTTGCTACTTTCTAATACTTTTATTTTAATATGAACTATTTTCTTTGTTATGTTTGAAAATTACATTCTTTATTGCATGCTTTTTGAAAATTACATTCTTTATTGCATATTTTTCTCTAAACAACTGCTTTTCTAGGTGTTTTAAAACTCGCTTGTATTTATGTGCAAAGTTACATCCTGGCTTAAACACTTTCGATATTTCTTCTTATACAATATGTATTTGCCTATTGCGTAACTTCGGAGTATTTCTGCATTTCGAATTTTACTTTTTAAAAAAAATTTCAGTTGAAGGATTTTATGAATGTTTTATGTTTTGAATATCTTAATATTTATTTTGCCCACTCTAATATATTTTCAGGTTGTATGACTGGTATGATACCACATTTACCCGAGTTAATACCATATCTTATATCATGTTTATCTGATAAGAAAGCTCTAGTTCGCTCAATAACATGCTGGACACTAAGTCGGTATTCTCATTGGGTGGTTGGACAACCACATGGTTCCTATCTGAAGCCCTTGATGACGGAGGTAAGAAGCTGAACATATAGATCATTTTATTATTTGAATTCGAAATGTGACAGCTATTAATCCATTTACAATAGATTATCCAAAATCAAAATATAAAATTTAGTTTGAAAAATTCTTATTGTCTTGTTAAGAGATGGCAGTCTAAAGATTGAGATTTAAATGTTACAAATCTATAAAACTGTTTGCATGATTTATTTGGCAACTGTGTATGTTATTGTCTGTGTATAAGAACTGAACTGTTTAGCAGAAAACAAATATCTGTTTTTTTTCACCATTTTCACTAGTAATTTTTTTAATCAAATAAGAAATTTCTGTTGATTTTGAAGAAAATTGGGATGTTTTTTAAGTTTTAAAATTAATTGGTTTCAAAGCTTGAAATAAATTTCAGAGAGAATGGCCATGGAGATTTTTATGGTGTTAAATTTTATAACTTGCAACTAGGCAGATGCCTTATATTTTATCACCATGAAAATAAGACTATCTTGTATTTATTTTAGTTCTAAAAAAATTCCTTAAGAGTTTTTCTTAGTTTATCATTTTTAACTCTTAATTTATTTACATAAGGTGCCTGCTTGAATATTTAATAAACTGAATTAGTTATTTTATTTAATAATGATCCTTGAATTTTATAATCTCACATGCTAAATATTTCTGACTATCTGCAGTCTTATGTGCAGCTGATTTTTAGAGTAAAGGATATATTCAAAATATATAAAAAAAATGCTAAGGTTTATTTTCAAAAAATACTATTTCTGTGTTGTATGAAATTTGAAATTCTATAGGATATATTACAAAGTGATAAATTTTTTTTACAAAACTCTGTAGCCACATCTTAAGAGGTTAAAATTCAAAGTGCCACACTTTTAATTTAGAAACAAGTTCTTATTTACCTGTTTAGATTCAAAAAGAATGATTACTATGAGCTGTTTTATACACTCTGTCCCAAAAGTTTATAGAATCTTGTAATTTGTCTATATTTTTTGTTGTATATGATGTATTTCTATGCGACTTACTGTATAGGTAAGTTATGTCTATTATATTGAAAAAACAGCAGTTCTTCCCCGTATATTTAATGCCAATTTTTAAATCGTAGAATAAACAAAAATAACCTGTCCCAAAAGTTTATAGACATGCAATTTTATGCAAATATGGTATCGGTAATCATGACGTTGATTCGTTGCCTAATAAAAAAAGTTTATAAGAAAAGGAAAGCGGTCGTTTGTTCTGCGTTTCAAGGTGCCTAAATCTTCGCAGCTGTCTAATGAAGAAGTGAGTAAAATTCTGCATTTGAAATTGCTCTGTAAGACAATTAAAGAAATATCGAAACTTTTAAATCGTTCTAAAAGTATGATTTATCGTGTATTAACTCGTAACATGCTATATGAGCCAAAATCTCGTTTGGAAAGACCATGTGTGACGGATATTCGCAGTGATAGACGGATACAAAGAATGGCTTCAATTAAGAAATTGTCGGTTCGCGAAATTACTAGGGCTTCCTGGTTGCAAATCTCCAAGATCACTGTTCATAGACGAATTGTAGAATGTTGTTATATGATCTACGCAAAAATGGCTTGCAGCTTACCACTCGCAAAGCTTCACATTAGTAAGAGATTTCAATGGGCTCGTAATCATATGTCATATGGTGATAAATGGATGTCTGTCCTTCTCAGTGATTTAAAAAAAATGGAACCTCGATGGACCTGACGGAAATATAAAATATTGGCATGATTTACAAAAAGAGCCCAGGAGCTTTTTCAGTAAGCAAAGTGGTGGAGGATCTGTGATGGTGTGGGCGGCTTTCAGTTTTATCGGTCAAGTTGGTTTGGCCTTTTTAGATGGCCGACAGTATTCTCCTAAATATATAGAAACACTATTAAATCATCTTATGCCATTTGCAGAAAATATAAGGGGACGAAATTGGGAATATCAGCTTAATAATGCTCCCATCCATACCTCGAATGCTATGAAATATTATTTGAACTCGAAAAATGTCACTGTTCTTGAGTGGTCACCGATGAGCCCTGATCTAAACCCAATTGAGAATGTGTGGGACATTATGTCTCGGAAGGTATATGAGAATGGAGGGCAATTTTATTCAGTGAATGCCTTGAAGACAGCCATTGAAAGTGCATGGTACAACTTGGAACCAGAGATATTACTTACCTTAATTATGTCGATGGAAAAACGTGGATACAATGTCATACTGAAAAATGGAAAGACTAAACTATTAAGAACATTGTATTGAGCACCTTCTGTTGAAATGTCATATATTCTATAAACATTTGGGACACCTAATATTTCCATTTTGTTACATAATTGAAATACAAATTGTTATTTTTTCTAAATATTTCGTTGAATGCAAGTCACATGTGGTTTGAATAAACGTATTTGTAATTGATGTTTGTAAGCCTTTCCGTTTTGCTAAAATATATATTTTACTAGAGTCTATAAACTTTTGGGACAGAGTGTAGTGTTAGTTTCCTTTATACTAGGACCGGATCCTTTCTAATAGTGAAATTGGTATCCATGGCCACTGTTCTATCTTTTTAAAATACCATATAAGGCTAATTTATTTTCCATCAACTTATAAATTTGTCAATCAGTCTGATCTCGTCATGCAATTAAGATTATGGATTTTGGTTATTGAAAACTGTACCTACGAGTGTAATTGGTATAAGTGCCATTAATCTGCATGGGGTTGTCGGGCTGATGTTGCGAGTGTGACATCTTATGCTAAATTGTACTAATTCCACATTCCTTTGCATAATAAGTGTCTCTTAAAATGCGATTATTAATTTTGGTAGAGATAACATGAGCATTTTTTTTTCTAGTAATATCTTGCCAAAACAGCTATACCTCAAAATGTACATTATGAATATGGCTCTTGATTGCATAATTCTGTTCAACTTTTGTTATTCTTCATTTCTTTATTGATTAAACATTTGTAGTCGCTGATTAAATATTTATAGTTTAAATTTATTTAATTCTTGTTAATTATGTTTTTGTGGAAGTGTTGAAAATTATAAAATGATAGCTCTAAACTAAAGCACATTGAAACTTCTTTTAAAAATAAGTTCAGCTATTGTTTAATGCTTATGAATACAGATAGCTTATCTTTGCATTTCTTTTTTCAGTTGCTGAAAAGAGTTTTAGATGCAAATAAGCGGGTGCAGGAAGCAGCTTGCAGTGCATTTGCAACCCTTGAAGAAGAAGCATGTACTGAACTTGTGCCATATCTATCTTTTATTTTAGAAACCCTTGTGTTTGCCTTTAGTAAATATCAGGTAATTAGTTTTTAATTTATTAAATTTTTAATTTCACTGAATCTGATTGAAGTTACATTTTATGAAAGTTTGATTTTAATCACCTTAATTTGCTAGTGCATCTGTATGCTTTCAATAAATTTAAAACTTAAAGTGAAACTAATTCATTTTCTTCAATTTTTTAAATTCAAAATTTGATATCAATCTATAATATTTCATCGAATTAAACAAAAAAAAAAGACTACCAAAAATGCTGGCTTTCCAGTTAATTTATTTGATCGTGTATATATTAATAATTTTTTCTGTTCTGCCATTGTAAATCATTGATTTTTCAGTGTAAAGACAAATTCTGATTTTAATCGGTTTATTATAGTATGTTCTCGTATTCCAAAACCCTCCACGCTTTTACGCATGTGTCGATTGGAGCTATATTCGCTAAAATAGGGGGAAAGTAAAGAATGGAAGGGAGATGTTTACATTTTGCTTAGCCTGATCTAACAAAGAACTCCAGAAATGTGCTTATATTACTCGTTACCTGACACTCCTTTCCAGTGTAAAATCGTCCAAAAGTGCTAGTCTCGGGGATATTAAAGCGAACTATAGCTTTTTGTATTTCTTTCGTATAACTTTCTTGTTAGCATGCTTTTCTATACACTCAATTTTAATTATTCTTGTAAATTTCCTTTTTCAGCATAAAAATTTATTAATTCTTTATGACGCTATTGGAACACTAGCAGACTCGGTTGGACATCATTTAAACAAGCCGGTAATGTATATTTTCTCTTCCTTAAAATTGCATGAGCAAAATTTATGGTAGTACTTTAAAAAATAGTTTGAGAATATTAATCTTGTATTTCAAATGATTTATAATTATTTAGTGGCTTATATTTTATAAATTTTTTTTTTTTTTTTTTTTTGTGCTTTTGAAGGACATGTATGAACTATGTGCATTTTCTAGGAATTCTTTTCTAAATAAAGCTATATTGTTTTTTATATAGGAATACATAAACCTGTTGATGCCACCACTTATAGAGAAATGGAATTACCTGAAAGATGACGACAAAGATCTTTTCCCTCTATTGGAGGTTAGATATACGTTTATTATACACTTATTTAACTTGACCTGTTTCGTGTGTGTAAAGATGGAATTGTGTTATTGACTATTTTGCTATAGTTTTGTAACTTTGTGCAATTGTGAATTCTTAATGACATTACACTATTTAAATATTTTCACATTAGTAATCAGTTAATCGATTAATTTAATTACATTTTTATTCCATACAACATACATTTTGCCACCAGGTAGTGAATTGGTCTGATTTCAAGATTCTATAATAAGGCGTTAAAAACTAAAATAATACAAATCTACTCTGCAGCATACTAATAGAAGTATTTTTTATTAAAGTTATTTTTCATTACATATTTTAATTACAATGCTAATTTTTGTTTTCCTTTATTTAGTGTTTATCCAGTGTCGCTACTGCCCTACAGTCAGGTTTTCTCCCTTACTGCGAACCCGTTTTCCGGCGTTGTCTTAGTCTGGTGGAGCAAACTTTGAATCAAACCATGGTATGCTGCAGTTTTCAGTAATTTCTTTAGGATGCAAAAAGTTTTTTTCCCCCCACTATATATCTATTATAATATATTTTCTGATTTTAGGCAAATGTTACTAATCCTGATCAATTTGATGCTCCTGATAAAGATTTCATGATAGTGGCTTTAGATTTGTTGAGTGGATTAGCAGAAGGTTTAAATGGCCACATAGAAAGCCTAGTCATGTCTAGCAATATAATGCAGCTATTATATCAATGCATGCAGGTAATGTGATTCATACAAGAAATTAAATAATTTTACATCTGTGTTTTTAAAAAATTTCTTCAGTGCAGGCTTCAATGTTTGTGTAGAATATTTTTTTATCGTTTATTTTTCAAAGTAAAGTTGAACTATAAGTTTTGGGATTATTAAAAAGTAATTTTGATTAGTATTTTTCATTGAAATTTTGTGTATAAAGGCATTCTAGTAAGCAGTATTTTGCCACATTTAAATTGATTTATACCTTGATATATTATATGATTATTATTGTATGACCTGAAAGTAAAAAAATGTTTAAAAATGAAGTAACAAAAATTTGGCGAAAAACAGCAGTTATGCTTTAACCCTCTGAGCGCTCAATTATTTTGAACTTTTAGCTGTCAAGTTAGAAAACTTAGCTTTTAAAGTAAATGAATGGATCTTTTTTGCATTTAATTATATCTTTGAAAGAAAATATACATATAAATACGAGCTATCATCTTTTGAACTGAACATGAAAAACGGGAAAAGACGTTTGCGCCGCTTGGAGGGTTAATATTTAATCCAAGTACTTTTAGCTTATTATACAAAGTGTGTGAAAGAGATGGGCTATCCCAGAGGCGTGGAACCTTTTTGCACTGA
This sequence comes from Araneus ventricosus, assembly GCA_013235015.1. Lineage (NCBI taxonomy): Eukaryota > Metazoa > Arthropoda > Arachnida > Araneae > Araneidae > Araneus > Araneus ventricosus. The sequence continues at coordinate 37,041 of BGPR01010855.1, read as the reverse complement.
AAGGCCTCATTAAGTTCTGGCCGATGGACAAAATACGGCACTAACAGAATCTTAAAGGTTATTTCTCAGTAATTATCATATTGCAGACAATTAAAATACATAATGCCACATAAGAAACTCAAAAAGGCCACAAGTTCCAGACCCCTGAGCTATTCCAAGTTATTCTCCAACATCAGATTATCATGTTATTCTTGTGGGATTTCAAAGATAATGTTTACTTTTGAATTGATTCTTGTTCATATAGTGCACAATAAATGACCAATGCCAATTTAATTTTGAAATTTTATTTGCTGTTTAAGTCAGAGCATAACATAAAATAAAATTGACTAGTCAATCCTTTTGTTCAGCTTGTTTCACATTGAACTATATAGTCATACCCAATAAACAGTTTGTTGTAAGCACATACTTATATCGGCTAATGTGTATGTGAATTGATTCCATTGTTGATTGGGTATGTTGTTGCTTCCCCATAATCATCGCTTTACCATTTTTGTTTTTGGAAAGTTGGGGAAACCGCCATTTTTTAAAATTGTTCGAGGAATTGATTTTTACTTATAACAATTAGTACTGTCTAGAGTTTCGAACAATGAAGTTGGCAGAAAGGACTGTTAAACAAAAGAAATACTATTTTATATAATTACTGTTTCTTTGATTGTGATTGAAGGGGGGGACTCCTCATTTATGCTGTATAACAAAATTTTCAATATTAAATTTTATAACAAAATAATAGTTTACATCATAATTGTTAAAAACAAAATTGCTTGTTTTTGAATTTATGAAATTCAGTCTTATTTTATGTTCACCTGAAGTATTCAGTCACAGCTGTCAGTCTGTTAATCATTTGGATCCATTAAAGAAAGTTTATTTCTGGAAATTAAAGCTTTTAGTACTGTTATAACACGTATCCATTTGCAGTTTGGCTTATTTCAGTTTAATAACATGATCTCATATATAGTGATGTAGTGACTGTTCATTTCCACATACATTTTTGGAAAGTGTGAATGAGTGGGGGTGGAACATGCTTGGAATTCTGATGATTATGAACTTTCTTTTGATCTTGGATCATTTATTAAAATTATCATAATAGTTAATGGATTTTTTGATAATATTTGTGCAAAGCTTGACAGTATTTTATGAAACTTGTTTTTTCATGTATTATGAATTGTTTTTCAGTTCCTTTCATAAAGCAGAAATTTCTGCCATGTTATTTAACACATTCTGTTAGATGGTTAATGTTGAATTCGTATAAATTTGAATTTGAATACATTGCATTAATTGAAAACATTTGACTTCGTTTTCTAGCTCATGAATAATATGTGGGTACTTTATAACAAAGATAAGCACCGTATATGTTATACTAATGAAAGGATGTATTGTATTTTAACTAATTTAATAACTGAATGTTTTTGAAAAATAATTTTGTTGGCATCATAGGATTCAATGCCTGAAGTTCGTCAGAGCTCATTTGCTCTTCTCGGGGACCTTACTAAAGCTTGTTTTCAGCATGTCAGTCCATGCATCCGTAAGTAAAAATTATTTGATCTCTCCTTTTTTTTGTTGGATTTTATGCTTTAAAGAGTTGTAGTTCAGAAACAATTTCCTTGAATAACATAGATTCTTACTCTGAATTTCACACTGTTAATATCAGCTTTTGCCTTTTATGTTCACACTAAATTTTGGAGTTTACGAATAAATTTTGGGGAAAATATTTGCTGTGTTTACTAATGGAACTTACTTCATGGGTCCTAATAGATTGCTTGTATGCTTAAATTCTTATATTGTTACGACTAGAAAATGCTAATAGGTACTTCATATTTAAAAAGTATTTTATATTAGAAACTAGAAGATTAGTGGCCGTCTAAGACTTGCTTTTAGCCCGCAACAATATCTTGGATTTCATTGTCACAGATTTACTAACGAAAGTTGTAGTAGACAATCTCATGCACGTTGGCAGAGTGCTTAAGAAACAAAAAGGCATGAAAAACGGAACCGATTAATCATTTGCACTAGCTTTTGTTTTGTCCGAGTAAAAATAATGCAAAATCTACTAACAGAAGAAAATGCATTGTGAAATACAGTGAAACCTCTTCGAACGGCCACCCCTACATAGCGGCCACCCCTCTTAACGGCCAATTTTTCGTGGCACGGATTTTTCGGCCCATAGACCTAATGTTAAAATAACCCCTAGCAACGGCCACACAACCCCTCTGAACGGCCGCCGGGTGGGTTCTCCCATCCCATTAACAAACGCATCGGCTAGAGATTTACTTTTTAAACTGAAAAACGAACTTAAAAAAAAATGGTTTTTTCCCGAGAAGGGCAAAAAATCACAAATTGTATCTTTTTTTGAAAAAATGCAAAAAATTATTAAATAAAGTACTATTATCTCTTTAGATAAGTCTCAAACTTCATTTTAAATAAGAAATATGTGTCAGACTTGTTTATATTATGTATTATAGCAATTATCTTGTGATTGTAACGAAAACCCTTCAGAGCGGCCACCCCCTCTGAGCGGCCAATTTTTCTCGGAACGGAGGAGTGGCCACTCAGAGAGGTTTCACTGTACAAAATTAAAAAAAAAAAATGCTAAAAGAAAATATTAGCAATAGCATGTACAACAAATTCAAATCTTTAAATAGAGGGAGGCTTTTTAAATACGAAAAAGGACCCTTTTAACAAAAATGAAAACATGAGAAACAAATGTATCAATTGATGCTGACTTACTGGTCCTTGAAGCGAGAAATGGATCAGCATAATGAAAAAGAAGTAAAACTGCTGAAGTCAACTATTTTATACGTTAAATTTTTTTAAAAACCCTGTCTTGATTTGTTTGTCGCTGTAACAGAAATCTGATATGATCCATTCGATAATGACGCAGACCAAAGGGCGGAGCTATTTTTAACTCGTCCCGGCATCACAGAAATTTCTTGATGATTATATTATATATATATATATATTATCTTTGCCTCCGGCTACTTATGATTTTTTTCCCCTCTACGTATTTTTTTTCGATTTGGTATTGTTTTCTATGTTGTTCTGTCCAGTGTATGTTTCATTTTCATTTGTTCTTGTACCTGTTACTTGTTTTTGTCCCTTCTTAAAAAATAAAATTCACCTCCATCCATCCAAACTGGAAAGGAGCCAAATGGCTCTAAACACGGGGATGCAGGTGGTGTAATGTAATGTAATATGGCATTGTGTGAAGTGTGGATGAAATGGGGTTTTAAAAGATTTGAATTATTATTCTATGTCATGCAAAAATTTTAAATGCTTTATCATTAAAAATAGTTATGGTGGTGACATGGATTCTTACTCTGAATTTCACACTGTTAATTTGAGTTTTTGCCTTTTATGTCCACACTAAATTTTAGAGTTTATGAAGAAATTTTAGGAAAAATATTTACTGTGTTTGCCAATGAAAATTACTTCTTTGTTCCTGATTTATTGCCTATATGCTTAAATTCTTATATTGTAACTACTAGAAAATTTTAATAGCTACTTTATATTTTTAATGCTTTATATATTAGAAATATTTTTATATTTTCTTTGACATCATGTAAAGTGTGGATGAAATTGTGAAATGATGTTTTAAAAGACTAATATTTCTATTCTATGTCATACAAATATTTTAAATACTTGATCATTAAAAATAGTTCTTGTGTTGGTACATTTTTTATTTGGCTTAAATTGTTTCTAAAGATGTTATTTTGAAATCGATTGTTTATTTGCTTTTTGACGCATTAGAATTCATAAATTTTTGGGCAGTTGCATGTTTCGGATGACAATGCATATCTTAATATTTTTTAAAACTTAATTTTCAGTTAATTAATATTAATTCCATGTGAGATTTGCCTTCTAGTAATGAATCCAAGAAAGAAATTGATTAGGAGATTCCATAATATTTATAGTAATGAAATATATTGAAGCCAAAAGAAAATAATAAAAATAAAATAGTACTATATAAAAATTAAATGACATCGAGTATCCTTTGAAGGAAAATGATTACTCTCTTTAAAAAAGTTTAATGTGATTATCATTTAATTTTACTGGTGGTATTTTTAATACCTCATATTTTCACATTTCTTTTCTACCTTCAAAATGTTTGTGCTTTGTTGCATGTTTTTTATTTTTTAAAAAACTTATTGAGTGATGATTTTATTTAATTCCAGAGGACTTCCTTCCAATTCTTAGTCAAAATTTGAATCCAGATTTTATATCTGTTTGCAACAATGCGACTTGGGCAATAGGAGAAATTTCTGTGAAGTTGGGTAAGCAAGGTATTGTTGTGTTGGGGCAGATCGTTCCTGCTTTTCTTTCTCTTGTATTAATTTTTTCTTTTTCCTACTAATAATAAAGTTTTATAATATGCTTTTATTAAAGATGCTGCTGTGTTTAAATACATCTTTTACAAATTTACTTTTGATCTTAACATCGCATGAAGTGATAGAGCTATTTTCCTGTTAATTTTATGTAATTTGTAGTATGTTGCGTTGTTGACGCTGTATGTAAATACTATTTGCATAGTTGATTAATTTTTCACAAATCTTATTTCTATATGGCTTCTGTTTTGAACAATCTAAATTTGCATGGCAGGTTTCAGTTTACATTGCTTGCCAATTCAGTATCATTGCTAACATAGTTTTGCTATTGCAGGTGCCGATATGAAACCATATGTGCTAATGGTTTTAACACAGTTGATTAATATCATCAATCGCCCCAATACACCTAAAACACTGCTTGAAAACACAGGTGTGTAATTTTTCTTACATTCAGCATTTCATTTTTATGAAACTTCTGAAGAAAAAAACTTTTTTTTTTACTACAGAGATAAATTTCAGTTGTTTGGAAAATATAGCTTTCTTTTGTTGACTACTTTTTGAAATTTAGTATAGGAAGTGAAAATAAATTCAAAAAAGTCTCGAGATACTCTTCCAGCAAGATGGGAAGGTCGAAATGAATGGTTTTCTGAAACTCTGTTTGAAAGGCTTGATTAGTTTGACTTGAGAACTCTATCCATAGTAGCTAGACAGCATGTTACTGTATTATGTGCTGCAATATATATTTCAGTTGTTTGTGTTTTGTGTGATACATAGACTTTTGTATATTTACTTTTAACATTTGCTTTTATTTATGAATATTGCCTTAGATTGTTTGTCAATATAGTTTCAATTCTATTTTATTTTACATTTTGTGTCTGTAGCTGTATTAAAACTATGCACCCTATTCAGTGGTTTTTCAGATTATAAATGTAAGATAGTTTAATTATCATTATCTATTACTTTAAGTTTTCAGGAATTAAAGTTTTATTTTGATGAACAATGATTTTAAAATTTACATATCGGCATGCTTCCTGAAAAATCATTATGCTAATAAAATTGCCATCACAATTTCATTAGTTAAACTGTTAGCTTTTCTGTGCTGTGGTAGATTTGGCATTAAGCATTCAGTTTCAGCTGTAAAAATCTGTACTTTATGGAAATATATCTTGGAACCTTATTGGAAAGCATTTAGATATTACTAACTCAATGAAATGAATATATATGGCATTCTTTTTCATTAGTAACCGGATAGTACTTTTCAAGTCGATACACTGAAAAGACAATACAGTATTGCTCCAATAAAAAATTTAAAATATTGATGTAAAGATTAAATATTTCTCTTTACTAAATATACTTTCTCTTTGGACTTTATATATAAAAAAAATATTGCTCATTTTAACCGCTTGGGGGACCGAATTATTTTGAATTGTCTACCAAACCTACAGATCATGGAATGAATTGATTCAGGTTTTGTCCTTAAGCGGTTAATAAAGATATCCCTCTGTGTGTATTAAATGTTAGGTATAGTTCAGGTATAACACTTGAAAAAAATCAGATTTAAATATGTTGCTGTTTTAAGCATTCTCCTTTACATTAATGTGCTCCTTTTTATAGCTAACATTTAAATTGAATGTGTTTGGAAGATTTTGAATTACATTTACTTTTTAACATGACTAGAAACTTTTGCATGATACTTTTTTTGTAATTGTGTTCAAGTTCTGTAGGATGAAAGCTTTTCAACCCTGTAGGGTGCATGGTTAAGAAACTCGATCCATTTAACTTTATTTTATATAAATAATATTATTGCTATGTTATCCATATTTTTTGCCTTGTATGTTTATGAGTTGTTTTTCGCTTTTTCTCCCTTTTTTGCACCCTGTCTCATCTTGTTCTGCATCTTTGGTACATAGCCATAACTATTGGGCGCCTTGGTTATGTATGTCCTGCGGATGTCGCCCCTATGTTACAGCAGTTTATACGCCCCTGGTGTGTAAATGTTCTTTTTTTATTTATTCTTTCTAATGTATAGTTTTTCTTAAATCATGTTACTTTTTGTTTTTTAAATGGTACTACTACTGTCTGTCTGCCACTAGAACTCTCCGCCAAATTGTCTAGTTTACGGCTGTCGCTGTAGCAACTGGTTATGCTAAGGAAGATCCATTTCGAATAGTAGGAATCCAACGGAAGTCGGAGTATTTTTTATTCTTGGCGCCAGTTTGCGGCGGAACACATTTGAATGAACTTCTACCTTCTAGGAAATGAATTCTTCCGACGATAACCTGTTTCTGTAGCGACTGCCGTAAACTAGACAATTTGGTGACAAGAGTTCTCGTGGCGGACGGACAGTAACTTGAACTTCTGACTATTTTTGAACATTGCAATCCCTTTTTTTTTTTTTTTTTTTAAGTTTTTCAATTATTGAATTAGTTGCATTTAAGTTTAAATAAAGTATCGTAACTGAAAACTTAAGCTTAATAGAGGGAAAAGGATTATTGAAGGACAGTGTTTTGTATGATTCGAGTTTTCTTGTAATGACTAATTGTTTTTGCTTTTATCATATTTTACCAAATTGTTCTATTGATCCTTCCAAATTTATAATAATATGGTTATGGTTATTTCCAGGGCTTTTCCATTTAAGTAATCAACATGATGCGAGATATGTAAATATTTAGCAATTCAATATCTGTTAATGAATAAAAAATGAGAATATTAGTATGCATAGCTGCTGAAATAAATGGTCTTAAGTGCTAATAATTTAAAGAAAATACATAATTATAATTTGAGACAAGATTGTGGAATATTATTACTTAATATACCAGTTATTATGGTGCTTGGAGTGATCATTTTATGAAAACTAATTACCTGACAATTGATAATGTGGTAAAATGCTAATTCTTTTTCAGTTTTGTTCAGAATATTAAATTATTTGAATGGAATTTTTTAAAAAATTATTTCAATTTTTATTAAATAATTGCATATGCAGACATGGTGTATTCTCCTCCTCCCTTTTGAATATAATTTACAAATTTTATCTTCCCTTTCTGTAGTACTTTTTAAAAATTCTTTCTGTTTTGATCAGTTTTTCATACTTTCATGCAAGTGTTTCTCTTTGAAATTACTGTTATTTTTTCAACAAGTTAAGTATTTTTTATTATTCTACAAAGTATTTTTTCCTTATTTCTTGAACATATTGAGAATAAGTTACAATTTTATTCATCAAATTGAAGCTAATAGAGTGGAACTTAGCTAATTAGAAGGTGACATAACACCATAAAAATTCGATTTAAGACAAACTTGATCTGGTAATGAGTACATCTAAAGGTAACAGCAATTTTTAAACTAAAAGTAGCAGTAAAGATTGATTTTTCATATTTAGCAGTTTAAATAAGTAAACATTAAGTAAATTTAATAAATAAATGGGTGATAATTAAGTAAAAAATGTTGATTAAAAAAATTTCAATAAATAAGCAATTTTATCAAATGGTATACATCATTTTGAATACAGCAGTGGTGCAGTTAAATGTCTAAACAGACATTACAGTTTGCATCTAATATTTTCAAAGCTTCTTAAACTGTCAGATTCTTTTTATTTGAATGTATTCTATGACAGTCAAGTCCTTGACTGAAAAAAGGGCCTTAAAAAAATTATTCACTTACGTTTACTGAGGATACAAGTTAGACATATTTACTTAATAAAAGTGATTTTAAGTTTTGGCTTAAAATTAAGCAAAGTAAGTTTGCATTTTAGACAATATTTTTAACTTTAATAACTGAGAAATTCAAGGAGCCACAGGAGAAATTGGGATTTTAATTAAGTATACCTTCATATAATTCTTTTAATTTAATGCTATTGTCTGCTATTCATTTGAACTGCTATAATTATGGTGCAGTGTCAGGTTGGGACATACATTTACGAAATTAAATACAATATGCGACTGATTCAAGTTATTTCTGTTTGGTTAATTGTTACATATGGCATGATCATTTCTGTATTGTTTTATAATATTATTTTTTTTACCATTTACTTTTTTTTTTCTTTTTCTTTTTTACATGCCTGCTCATGCCTTAAACATTTAATTATTAAATAAAGTAAAGAAATAAATGTCTTATTTAAATGAAATACTTTGCAATGTATGCAATCATTATTTTTGGAGAATTTCTGTCCAATAAATGGACATTGTTTGTTGATTTATAGATATATTGAAGATAAGGTTGAAAAAAATTAAGTTATATTTATCTTCCTTTATACTGCAGTCTCAATTTTTATTTGGTTATGAAAGTTTTGAATACAAGGGTTATCCAGAAAGTGAATTCTTAACTCTGCCTACTGATGGCAATATATGCATTACAAAAGGCTATAAACATAGGTGATACAGTAAAACCATGGTTAACCGAACTCTGTTTATTCAAAACTAGGTGGTTACACTGCCCTGCTCGTTCTGCTCTCCAACCCCCAAGAATTACGTGATCCCAGCTCGCTTTGCTCACTCGCCATACAGTTGTGCATTTCTGCTAGTAATAGGAAATTTTATTTACATTAATTACTGAAAGTAAATTTAAATTGTCTGAAATTGCATCTCCTAAAATTAATTTTAATCAATTACTAAAATTAAAATCTTCTGGTAGCACAGAGATATATATGTAAATGTTAGGATGAAATCTGAATGATAATATATATAATTCTAAGATGTTTAAAAATCAAAATTATTTACATCAATCAGAAGTCAGTCATTTAAAACTTCTTCTTTAAAATATCTTCAGTTTTATTTGTCCAAACTTCATTCCACCAAAATTTTAAACATGCCTTATTTTCAATGAACTATTGCTGAGAAAAGTTTCCCCACATGTATTCACACTCCCTCCTATTATTAGTTAGCCAAGAAAGATATAACTTATCTTTCTGAGAAGTTATTTATGTGTTAAATCTAACTTGTCAAGAGATGATGTAACCCATTTTACACACTTTTACCTAAAAAAGGACCATTTAAAGTGAAAAGTGACTTGAAACATGCTCGTATTATCTATTTAAAAGTGAAACTAAAAAAGCTAAAAATACATAATTATAAATTGATAAGATCCTAAGTTTACTCATGTTATGTTGCTCAGAAATGTTTACAGACTCAATCCAGTTACAATTTAGTCAAAGGTACAACATTTTTTTGGGGTTAGTCACTTATGTTTTTTAAAACTTGGGAAATGGGAGTAATCGAGAAAAATAGCCAATTTCTCAACCTTTTAACTAAAAAGGCATATAAAAGGGACATTATTTGCTTAATAGAAACAGCAAGATTTAAACTTATTTTGTTCAAACAATTTAACTCAAGAAAAAAAAAAAAATCGTTCTCGGACTCTTCACCATTGTAAACAAACCAAACTTGCAAGCTGTTGCCAAACGGCGATTAAGGAATTTGACCCTTTTTTGTCATCACGTAAGACAATTATATGTATACATGCTTTTGAAATCGCTAATCCAGAAAACACGGACTTGTCATATTAATGTATTAAATAAGTAAATTTGTACATTAATCTGTACAAAATAAATTCTATTTGTTGAATCATTAAATATTCCCTTTGATGTCTATGAAAATTATTCCTGATATATATATTTCAAGGTAAGAGCAATAGTAAAATTAACTTGTTTTTCTCTTTTCCTAGATAATTATTATTTAAGCAAAATTGCCTGTACTAATGTTTTTTTTTTATCTTCCCTTGCCTAATTTTAATCATTATAACAGTTTCATTAATTCTTGCAAGTTTTTTTTTATTATTATTTTGACTTAATCCCTTTTATTGTTGTAATAGAATCAAAAACAGTTTGCTGATTGAAACCATTTCTATCAATTCTACAACTTGAATTATTTTTTAAAAAAAATAATGGAGGTGTTGGATCTAAATGCTGTCATTTGTTAGTGGGTTATGTTAAATATTGGGATTTAATTAAAATTTGTTACATATTAATGTATTTCAAAGTATAATTATACTAACTTTTACTTTCTTGGCGTCTGTACCTTTGCCGATGAGCTTCACCAGCCTCTTGAAATACAGAGTCAACAATTCCTAATTTTGGGTATTCCTCATTTCAGAGTTATTCAGAATCCTGCTGTTAATTTGACATTTCTTTCTGCTATTGATATTCACAGCATTCCCTAGATGGTCTTGAACTGGAAACCTTTTAAATCTTAAATTAAAATGTTTAATCCCACATCCTAACGTCATATGAAGACTCGATAAAAGATATTGAATGTAAAAAGGAATGACTGCAACTCTCCTTAATGATGTCTACTTTATTATATGACATATTTATCACGGTTGTTGTACTGTCCTACTGCCAGGAGAAAAACCCTGAACAGGGTTGCTGCAAGTAGACGAGTCGAAAAAGGAGGGAAACGGGTTTAAAATTGGCCACAACATTTGGCACACTTAAGCGCAGTTTGCTTGGCGTGGAATTTGTTTCGCCTTTGATGATGCATTTTTACATGACCGTTAAACAAAAATTTCTTATTAAACTGCATTAAATTATAGATAAACTTAAAAATTCCTTGTCATTTAAACTCGGAAAATAATTTTGCGCAATTAAATATATTTGCACCCTTCCTTTAACGATCTTCCACTGCTTTTTATATTGTTATATTGGGGACAACGGCAACGGGAAGTCGTCGATCTGTTAAGACCATGACCTTCTATATACTAAAAAAGTATTTTTGGATATTTTCTTGAAGATTTATGCAGTTTTGAGAGATGAAAGCTTGTGTTTTAAAACTAGAATTTTTATATCATTTTGTTTAAAAATAAATTTTGAATGAATGAAAATTATAGTTTTCAAGGAGGAACTTACGGTTTGGAAAAAAAGATTAGAAAGTTTTACTATTTTAATCTAATTAATACAATTATAGCAAAAAGTAAAAACACACAATTCAGCAAAAAGGTTAAAATATAAATAAATAAATAGGCAAAATTGTAACCTTATTATTACTCAGAATCACTTGAAATATCTTGCTTGAAGAAAGTCTGAATCGCTATCAGATTAATAACTAATTCATCTACAATTTCTTCCATCAGTTCGTCTCTTTACCAATAGTTTTTCTCAATCTTTTCAGTGTGTGCACACTGTTTTTTCCATTCTTTCTGTGTTACATTTAAAAAAGCTTCTTTGAGCAATTCTTGTAGGTTGTTCAAACTTAAATTGCCTGTTATATTTTTTTTTATCGAACGTAACATTTCACAGACGACCATATGTATTCAATGGAGTTCATATCACAATGATGAGGTAATCTTGCAATTTCATGCCTCACTTCTTTCTAAATTCGATATGTTGAGGATTTGGGTGCATGTTTTGAAATAATATCAAATAGTTTGGCTTTTCGCATTTTTGAGTCATGGGGAATTTTCTTTCTTTCCAATCATTCAAGCATCACTTTTTTTAGTTGAATATCTGGTAGGAATGCGATCCTCTTTTACAGAATTGTAGGGAGCATTGTCCATGAAGATCACACTACGAGGCTGCAAATTAGGCAATAGTTTTTCAACAATCCACTTTTCAAATTGGTCGCCATTCATTTGTCCATGGTAGTCTCCGCTACTTGATGAAGCTTTGTAGACAATCTCGGCTCCGACAATAAATCCATCTGATGAGTCTGTGTGTACAAGAATGAGACGATTTTTAGAACTGGTGTATGTACGAATACCTTCGGTAAGACCATCTCGCCAACATTTTCTGTATGTTAAATTTCCGTCTACCCAAGTTTTGTCGATGTACACCAAACATTGTTGCTCCTCTGTATTTTTTCATTGCCCTCGAGTATTTACACCTTCAAAACACAATGTCTGGCCTTTGATTAAAATCTTGCATGAGCTGATACATTTCTTCCATTGAAAATTCATTGAATGTAGAATTCGCCTCAACTCTTTTCTGCACAAAATTATTTTTTCTTTTGACACTGGGAGCAGTTTTCCAATAGAAGGAATACATTTATCTTTTATATAAAAGTCCTGAATAGTTTGTCTTGTGACACATTTGTCAAAATCATCAATATTGCAGTTTCAAAATGGATGGTCTTTCTTTGTTTTCCCAGGGTTGATAAAATTGCTTGTGTTACTGTCATTAAGCAATTTCGTTTCAGGTTTTATCTTTTTAACTGACAGCTCTGAAGTCCCTGTTGCTTTGGCGGTCCTCTTGATGACATTTAAAATTGATGATTTTGTCGAATTTGTGCTTTTTTCCTCATTAAACGTCCTCATCATACGTCCTTGAGAATGCAAAGTCTTTCCACTTTTAAATGTAGCCCTTTTATAAGATAAAATTTACAAAATTAGCAGCATAAGTGACAAGCTGCTAGACAGCTTAAAACAAAGATTGAAAAAACTGAATGAGAAATAATTCTCTCGGGAAAAGCACAAAATGTGAACGTCTACTAAAAAAAAGGAGGAATATAGTAGTAGTGATCGAAGTACAAAACAAAATGAGACTTTGGCCGATTCTATCAGCGCCAAATGAAAAAAAGCCCTTTCCTTCACCCCCAAATGCAGTGGACTATCCCATTTCCGTAACACCCGCTAGGTGTCTAAGGTTTTTCTCGTGGCGGTAAAACATTACCTTATAGTTAGTCATACATAACTACTTTGCAAAAATATTTTTATCATTATAACCTTTACTTTATTCAAGTTTTCATAATTTACATGAAATTCTCTACGTCCATGTAAAATTTTATGTCTGAAACCATTATTATGTATCTGGTAGAACATATTTTATTTCTGAAATTATCGAAATGTTTGACTCGGAAACTTCTGGCTTGCAATTCCGATTCCCTTTTCTGGGATTATTTTATTAATTATTAATTTGTGTAATTCTAAATTTTTCAAAACTCAGAGTCAACTTCCTTTTCTGTATTATTTTTTTATTTAATATAAATGACTTTGTCATTTGATCCATACACATTCTCGATACCACAATTTTAAAAAATGCTATCATCATTTTGTGTCTCGGTAACGTTCGGAAATGAATACCTGCATTTATTTAAATTGAAAGTGATTTGGAATTCACTTAAGAATGACTAGAATTAGCTGGAAATTTTTTTTCCCTTCATTGTATTAAAATTACTAGCTGTTACCCGCGACTTCGTGCGCGAAGAATTTGAATTATTCTTTTTTTTAATTCACGAATGTAAATGTTTTGTTGCATTTTGAAAGGGGAAACTAAAAGTTATGACGGTTGATAATAATTATTTGGACAGCTGACAGGAATGTACTGTACATGTATGCTGATATAGTTATGAGCATTGTTTATCTATGCTGATACACTTTTATATATCATGTTATTTGCACTGATGTGGAGGTTGTGTGGGCTGGACACACGTGAAGACGCCACATATAGTTGCCCATGTGAAAAATATGGTTTTTCCAAATGTATGCCTGCCACTTTCTGTGTCTGGTCCTGAGCCTCGCAAATGATATTTTTAAAGGGATTTGTTGCCTTTTGAACTGAGATGATTAATCTTTCGATGTTATCGGAAGGCATGAAATTAAAACACTCTCTTCTCCCTATATCAGTCATAACAGTAGCTTTTACGACGTTTGTACCTAGGTGTGTAATTTGTAATCATGTGCCATTGTGCAGTCTTTGTATATCGAGGTTACGTTTTAGTAGTACTGGCACATAGACTTTCAATCTCGGCTTGTCGGAAGGTGTCCCTGACAATTCTAAGATTTTAAAGAGCTCTACAGAATATGATGTTCCTTGTTAATGCCCATTACCATATCTACGGAAGGATATTCTGTAATATCTCACTGTGAAAATTAAACAAAACATCGAGAGAATAATTCACTAACGTCATTGGATCACTGTGTAACCGTATTAAAAGCTTTAAATGCTACCACAACAGGAAACCGGAAGTGTAAAGTCTCCTTTGTTGTTTATGGACAAAGAAAGCAATATTTTCTTATATTAACTTTAACACTGGCAAAAGCCCGCACGCGAAAAAATAATTTGGCTTGAATTTATTTCTATAAGAATAAAAAGTATTGTTAGAAATTACGTTAGAAAATATTTTTAAACCTTTATAGCAATCAGAGAAAACATTTCATCGCAATGGAATTAATTGCATTATAAAGACCATTTTCTGGTCTTTAAAATGGTATAAAAATAATTGTTGTCAAAGAAAGATTTCAGAAGTTATTGGCAGAAAATGTCTAAGCAATAGGCTTAAAAGCGGCTAATGTTCGTTATTTAATTAAATATCTTAAGAACTAATTAACTCTGAAAGTTGAAAATAGCACCTTGTGTGTAAATTTCATGTCGCTACCGTTCACCGTTTAGGAGGAGTTCTTGTGACCGACAGACAGACAGACAGATACATGTAATTTCTGCCTTGTTTTATAGATATTTATAAACATAATCAAAATTTTCAGAAAAAGGATAAATTAGTTCAAAGTCTAACGTTTCCTAGCAGCGAAGTAGGTATAAATTTGCGTTATTTCAAAATTGTCTGCACGTAAAAAATTATTAAACTTTAAAAAATGAATAAAAATTGAAGGAAAAATGTCACAGAAATAAATTTGATATTATTGAAAAGGTAAATTTTTTAACTTTAAGATGGTATAAAAATCATCTTTACCGAACAATTTGTTCCGAAGTTACAGCGGAAAAAAGGATTACGTGATAGTTGATTTTCAAAATAATTTATTCCACATGTTTTCGCATTCCTGAAGGATCATGTGACAGTTGATTGAAAAATAAAATAATGTTCACGCGAATCGCGGAGTCAATGGGCTTTCTTTGTTAACTAATTTTAATCTGTAGTCAAAAATAATTAATTTAACGTGATTTCACCTAGCCTATGTCCGTTCTTGGGTTTGAAGCTACAACTCTGCCAATTTTCATCCAAATCGGTTTGGTAGTTTGGTCGTGAAAGCTTAACAGACAGACACACTTTCGCATTTATTATATTATTAAGGATTGATGGAAACTAATGACTCTCATGTAGCGAAAATGAAAGTGAATGATTCAGTTGATGGAACAATTTTTCTCATTACATGGAAATTTAATAATAAAAAAAATGTATAAAAATATTCTCTAGGCTTTATCAAATTTAATTTCAATAAAATAATCAAGTACATGAAATGTTTTAAAATTATGTAAGGCGTAGATTAAATAGCATAGTTTATATATATATAAATATGTTGTCTTGAATTAAAAAGGCATTTTCAGTTGCTTATTCGTTTCTTAAATTTTCTGTTGCTTTTTTAAATGTAGAAATTGTAGAATTGGAATCGAAATAGAACTTGGTTTTTACAAATTGCTGCTTTTATTTGTTTATTGATAAGTTTCTTTTAGAAAATATTTATATCGCTGCTTAGTGTTTATCTTGCCGGGGGGGGGGGGGGGAAAAAAAAGGCATTTAAAAAAAAAAAATGAAGAGGTGTAGAATTGTAATCCAGTTATAAATTCATAATTACAGTACCATCACAACTTGCTTGGTTATGTTTAAAGACAAACTGCTCTGAATCCTTGATTACGCTTTTAAATTCTTATTAAGTTACATTGTAGTCTAACTTCATATAACATTCCATTTGTTGTAACTTACTAGCATTAATGACATTACTTAAATATTTTTTGGCTTCATTTTGGAAAGTCGTCTGTATCCCAAGTATTAATCAATAATTAAGGGTTAGTGTTTAATGTTTACAAATATTTTGCCTATTCTTTAAAGGTGTACCTCATTAAGGAACATCAGAGATAATGAAGAGAAGGATTCTGCTTTCCGTGGTATTTGCAGCATGATAAGCGCAAATCCTGGAGGAGTTGTGCAAGACTTCATTTATTTCTGTGATGCTGTGGCATCTTGGGTAAACCCTAAGCCTGACCTCAAGAGCATGTTCCATGAGGTAAGATGGTATTGTCAATGAAATTTACATTTATAAGTGTGTGTTTTTTTATCTCTTAAGTTATAGTTTAATTGTGTTTTCTCTGTATTTCGCATTTCATAATAATTTTGCGAATTTTCGTTGAAAGGAAAATATGTACTTTTTTTCTCTTCCAAACTCATAATTTTTGGATATTTTTATTTAAGCTGTTGAAATTCAAAGCTTATATGATATGTAAATGTGTTGCGTGTGGTAGGGATGTAGCGAACATTTGGTCCTTGTGCCTAGTATTCGGTTGAGTAAATTCAGGACAATTTTTTTAAATGTTCTTTTAATTATATTTAACGAAGAATGTTGCAGAATTGCATTTCAGTACATTTATTACCAAAAATATCTCCTCTAACACTCAATTTCAAGTTGCATAGTAGGGGAGAGTGTTGTTCCTTTGACCGATTGTACCTTGGACCACTACAGTCTGTGCTTGCAACTAGGGACAAAATTTGGAAGTTTGTGTGTTCAGTACAAAGGCAATCCTTCAATTGCTTAGTTTATCTTGTTGCTGTTTGAAAATTATACTTACTGTGCTGAATAAAAACATTTCTCTGATTTCAACACTAAGAAAGTAAATATTACAGACATTACTTTTTGCCTCATAACATTTTTGCAAACAATCAAGAAATGATATTAGGATATTCATACTAATCATTCAGAATTACGAAAAGAATTCATACCAATCATTCAGAGTTATGTTAAAATTTATTCATACTAATTATTCATCATTCAGACTAATAAATCTTATTTTATGCAAACTCTGGTGTTTCTATTCCTAACCAAAAAATAAGTTATAAAAAAAATAAGGTTTAAATGTAAAACTCCACAATGTTTTAGCTTTGACCAACATAATGTGTTGTTCCTTTGACCAGATCAGATGTACTTCTAAATTCTTCTTATTTGGGGGAAACTATGAATATAAGTTTTTCCTAAATTTTGTAATTGTATACAGATTGGTAGGCCAAATTAAAGTTTTAGTATAAATAAGTGTTTTATGATTTTTCATATTATAAAGTTGAATAAAGATGCTCATTAAATAGTACAGACATAACACATTTTTGGGTATTTCAGCCTTTTCGGCATCAGATTTTATCATTCTTAATTATCTTTTATATAATTCGAGAATATTTTTAATCTCAAGCACTTTTTGTTTTTAAATTTATTTATTTTATTGTTCAATTAATCATACTTGTTTTACTTCTCGGTATTTATGTTTGGCACAGTTCATTATTTAAGAAGTTCAGCTTTTTTTTGTTCCAAGCCTGTGTCGTAATGAATATATTTTAAAATAAATGTGCTTTTTAAAATTCATGGAATCTTGTAAATAACTTTTTTATGTATAAAAACTTGAGTTTAAATTTAAAAAATAACTATGTTATTGTTTTATATGATTAAAAGTCATTTTTTTATTTATATTTGTTTTCATAATTAAGTACAGGTCAAAGGTACAACACCTGCCGTTCAGAGATACAACACTATGTTGTACTTTTGACCACTGTGTAAGGTTTTTTTTATAAAAATGATTAAAAATGTTAAAATTGAAAATTTTGGTATTTGAAAATATCTAAAAAATGAAGAGCAGAGTTTAGGTTAGCACTCACAACAGAATAGTTAGCTTACAAGTGAAGCCAATGAAAAATTAATACCAAAAATCTGTCCAAGGTACCAACGCTCTCCCCTACATAAGGTAATGTTATCATTGCTTCATAAATTTTATGAAATTTTACATTTGTAGATTTTGCACGGTTTCAAAAACCAAGTTGGAGAAGAGAACTGGAATCGATTTTGCGAACAGTTTCCGCCACCATTGAAAGAACGTCTTAGTGCTAGTTATGGTGTGTGAAAGTCAATCTAGAACTTCTAAGGTAAGTTTCTATACCTTGTTTAGTATCTCATGAAATGTTTATGATTATGGGTCAATCCAGGCGAAAATTGGGGCCAGGGTTCGTACGCGTCCTTACAAGTCCTTAAAAGTCCTTACTTTTACATTCAGTCCTTAAAAGTCCTTACAAATCCTTATTTTTATGTCCCATTTTTAAAAAGTCCTTGAAAGTCCTTACTTTTTACTCTGCCATTATTAAAAAATTTAAAATTTCACCGATTATCGTTTTTCTAATTCCTCCTTCTCGGCGGCTCTAATCTCGGTCGATGTGGCTCTCACAGAATGGGGTGGGGGGACGACACTGCTCGGGTTCTACGAATCCATATCCATCGCATACACTTTAGGAAATAAGGGAGGAGTTACAGATGTCCTTTATTCACCCATGGTTCCATAGGAATGATTGTCAAAAGTTCTGTTACCATTTTTAGAACAGTATCAAAGTGATAAACCTTTACTTCCATTTTTTGCCAGTGATGTTTTTAAAAGTTGTTAATGATTGCATTCAAAATTTTGAAACCAGAGAATGAAAGAATTGAGAAACCTGAGACTTTTTGTAAATTCAACTTCAGTGACCCAAACTTGTAGAATGATAAAAGTGTATTTAGGATTTGCTGCAGCGCAACTAATAAAAGAAAAGATAAAAAAATAAGGAATTAGCAGACAAGGATGTTTTCACACTCAGACAGGATAGTCGGAAAAACATCATAACAATGATAAAACATTTCATTCAGAAATGTCCTGTGAATTACGCACTAGTAAGATCTGCGATATGCATTGATCCACGAATAATGGCTGGATATCCCGAAAAAGCACAGGAAAAAATGAAAAAGGTATTGATTGTATTGTCGCAAAATAAACGTATTTTGGGAAAAGATTGCGACCAAATTTTGTTACTCTATACAGATTTTCTGTTAAATATTGTAAAACCAAATTCATTTGAATTTACTTCTTTCAATCCAAAGAGTTATTCCCTTGATAATTTTTTACAAACTTATGATTATTTTAGCAATAATCATTATGAAAAAGTTTGAAAGATTATCAAAATGGTATTAATACTGTCACGTGGACAATGAGGTTTTTCGGTGAACAAGGACCTGAAAATAGAAAATTTAAAAGATGCTTCATATATTTTCCAGCCTGTAAATCTTGAATTTATTAAGCTGTCTGGGCTATTTATGACTTAAAAATTACTAAAGAAATGAGGACAGCTGCCATCTCAGCTAGAGCAAAATGCATGCAGTATTTAGAAAGTGAAAGATCCAAAGAAAAGACTGAAACGAAAAGCTCTAGAGGAGGTAATAGATTTTTTAAAACAAAAGAAAATGTTTCTCGTAACAGACATGCACCAAACAAATGAGAAAGCAAATGATTTAGCTAATGAGGCTGAAAAGTCAAAGGACATAAATTTATTTATTCAATCGCATGAACTAAGAAAAACAATTTCTGAAAAAGAAATTAAAATAAATATCTTGGATGTAAAATTGAATGAAGAAAGTTTGGAATTAAAAGATATTTAATTTGATTACCAGTTTCATGGCTTTTTTTCCATCAATTTATTAACTCTTATTTTTAGGAGTTTTGTTGTGTTAAATTTGTAATGTATCTTCTATGTTTTATATTATAATTTGTCATCTAATAGATTGAATTTGCAAAAAAGAGACATTTTATTTAAAAATGCGTGCGACAATTCGTTAAGTTTATTCAGTTTAGAGGTCCTTATTTTTTGTTTTTTTAGTCCTTAAAAGTCCTTGATAGTCCTTGATTTTCTTTTAAGGAAATGTGTACGAACCCTGGGGGCCATTTTCCAGCCCCTTCACAAAATTCGACTCCATGAAAATGGCCACTTCATGAAAACGCCTTTTCACAAAACTCAAATTCACAAAAACGGTCCCTTTTTTTTAATGTCTTCTTTTTAAAAGTTTTTGAATGAGGCATTGCACAAAATGTATACGAGTTTTTTTTTTTTTTTTTTTTCAGTATTATATCAAATTACTGCATGTATTTGGCTCAATGAAATACTTTTGATATTAAATGCAAAATATATAATTATTACTGCTAAAATTAAAAGTTTTACATGATAAAATTTTTTTTTCAAAAATATTTATTTTTCACAAATATGGGTCAGAAAAACCTTTTTCTGTAGTGATTCAGAGTATTTCTTTTGTTGTGCACTTTTAAATATGGCGAGAAAGAAAAACTTATTATAAAATGTCTTGTTTCAGTTTGCAAATTTTTATTTATTTGCCATTTTTATAACAATGTGAATGTGCTGCTTCTGTACTGAGAAGATGACATTTTGTATGTTTCCATAATTTTTTTTACTCTTCCCTTTTTCTGAGGAAATTTCTCTTCATGTTCCTAATTCTTAGTTCAGTTCAGGTTTGATGAACTTTTTATAACAATTATAAATTTATTTAACATTATTTATCATTTATAAACTAAGCACTTCAATTGGAATAGAATTCTTGAATGATTAACTGTAAGGTTTGCAGTTAATTTAAAACCAGCGGGAGTGGTCTCCCCTAAACTTTCTCGTATACTTTCTAAGTGGAGATTCGTCAAAATCTCGAGTTCGAATTTTTTTGACTATTACAATACTTTCTCTTTGTATACTTCGTATACGAGAAAGTAATACAAAAAAAAAAAAAAAAAAACACCTGAAATCAAATATCTGTTGCCACGTTTCAAAAAAATATTATTTTGAAGCAGGTGCGATAAAATAGGCAATGCAATGAATACTAAAGCGAAAATTCTGCTTTGGAATTGAATTCCCAAGAAAACAATTTATACTACCACAACCGTAACAATTGCAAAAGCGTGTGAATGAAAGATTTGCTGAAATTATGAGATCAGTTTGATTTACAACAATAAAAAAATTGTTAACAATTGATGTTTGAAAACATTATTTATTGTTGTAAATAAAATTTACAACAATAACAGATTGCTACCAATACGCATGCGCATGAGAATCGGATTAAAAGAAATTAAATATGCAATTTGAACGCCTCTTTTTGACGGATTTGGCCCAAAACTTGATACGGTCCTACATTCATGATGATAAAACTGTGTACCAAATTTTCTCCATCTAGCTATTCAAGTTTTTGAGTTATAGTGTTCGCATGACCGCGAACAGACAGACAGACTTCCCGTGGACAGATTTTGTCCAAAATTTGATAGAAACCTACAAATTATGTTCAAAGACCACATACCAAATTTCTTCCCCGTAGCTCTAATGGTTTTCGAGTTATCGTGTTCACAGACAGACATAATTCTAAAATTGTGTTTTTCGGACTCAGGGAGGTCTAAAACGTGGAGATCTGTCAAAATCTTGAGTTCGAATTTTTTGACGATTACAATACTTTCTCTTTGTATACGAGAAAGTAAAAAAGCACTAAACATAAGCAGATTGCTTGCGTAGTTTGAAAAATCAGTAATCAAAATGCATTGTGACAAAAACAATTTTAAATCTTAAAAGAAATTCATCTGGTTTTGAATCAAAATTTCATTATATTAATTTTTAAAACATTGAAATAGTGTTCTGTTATGAGGATTCTGCAAGTTTGCAGAATTTGAAACTAGTTCGTCAAGAAATAAGTAAAGAAATGTATTACAAAATTCCATGTTTACAAGCATGAAATATAAGCCAAGTTAAATAAAAGTATAAAAAAATTTATTTGAAGTATATATATTTCGCACATCTTTAGTCTGTTTTTATATTTTTGTCTGACATTTAATAGTAATTGATAAAAGTATAGAAGTTTGATTGAATATAGTGCTTATAACATTTTTATCTTTTTAGGTACTTGGCTTTGAGAATTTAGCTGCCAAGGCATGCATTCAAGAAGAAATTTTAATACAGAGACTGTCATTAATATGGACTTGATGAAACTTGTTTAAATGTTTCACTTATATGCCTGTTTCGAAACAAGTAATAAGTTAATATAAACCATAAAATGCTAGACCTGTCTGGTTTTACAATCTAAACATCTGTTATTCTAAGGACTATTGAGCCTCTGTCCATGAATAAATTTCTTCAAGAAATATTTAGAAATTTAGAGGAATAATTTTTAAAAAAAGAGGAATAAGTGTCAAAATATTAAGTGTTTTTAAATAGTTAGGTGCTTTATGAACTAATGCATGATTTCATGCTTTTTCATATTTTATACTTTACTGGATGTGCATTTTCATTTGTCATGAGCACTCATTTAATAGTGTATCTGTACTTCAGTGATTATTGTATTTAAATTAGTTTATTTGAAGCTAACATGTATAAAAAGACAGAAGAAAAATACTTAAAACCTTGTTGACTTATGATTTCTAGATGGAAATTCGTTTGTTTAAAACGTGACTTAGCTGATTATCATGATTATTTTTGAAACAAAGACAAATTAATCTTGTTGGTTGTATTTACTATTGAGGTCTGAGTTGGATATATATCAGTGTACAAGCTTTATGCTTTAGTCGTTTATGTGGTTTAAAATTGGTGTTCTTTTCTTGACGAGCATTCGTCTCATTCGTGACAAATAATCTCTTGATTGTTCTTGTGTCAGTTTCATTTACTAAAGTTAAAAAGAAGCCCAACACTATTTTTTTTTTCCTTCCCATCAAGCAAAAACTTTGTGTGTGAAACTGTATATTTGTGGAAAATGTGAAGTGCCTTAATGTCACCCTTTAAAACTTCCCATAAAGTCTTTAAAGTAAGTGGGATGGTGGGGGGGTCTTTGGGGATGTGTAGGGGGTGTTATATCTCCAGAAGCTATTTTTAAAACTAGTAACGTTTAAAACAATCTAACGACATTCGCGCATCACTATCATCGTGGAGTTTTCGAGGAGTACAAAAGTGATATTAGTCTTTCATTCGTCATAACCTATCATCATAAAAATAAAAAAATATTTAAAAAAACTAAAAAATATTTCGTCGGTAAATCGCGAGGCAGCTTTAAAACGCGTTTATTAACTTGTACTTATAATGTAAAATAATTAACAATACACGGGTTGTGAAGATGTATAGTGTTCCTGCCTTTCAGCATTAACTTTGTATTATAGTGTGTTTTCTATTGCATTAAAGTCACGTTTAAGAGGATTTAAATATTGAGGGAAGATGAGCATGCTGCTGAAAATGTTCTATGTTTTTTTTTTTATTTATTTATTTTTTTGCGAGTTTCAAAGATATTGTTAGGATGTTTTAAATGAATTGTTAATTTTTTATCACTTCTAATGTGTTAACTTCTAACTTCCTTGAAATACATTCTTTAATTATTTTGCACTTTATATTATTAAATGTAAGAATGATATGTATATAAATTGTTTAAATAGAGCTTTAAAGATTTACCTTGAGTTTGTACTCAGCAGCTGTGTTGATTTATTCCAATTGTTAAACTTTTGAGAAAAAACTGTGTAGGGAATAAAATGTCTTTTTTTAAGTGTAAAGGAGTTAATAAATAAATTAATTAAAAATGTGATAATGCTCCTTTAATGTACTTTTAATGTATTTAGATTTATACTGATGATAGGTCGCGTGGGAGGGGCCATAAGTGGGTGGGTATTATTGGTATACTCCAAGGTGACCCTTCTGTATATGTGTGTTGCACGTATGTGTGTTTTGCTTGCTCATGGTACATATGTGATTGCTTGTATGATAAAGAATTACGTTGTTGTGTCCATTTGTACAATGTACTCATTGAATCTGATTGTTCTTTAACACATTTTATCATTAAATACATTTTTTTTTTTGTCAGTTGAACTGGTTAGAGGAAAAGCTTTCCTGGTGATCTTTAATTATGAAATATGGCCAAAAATAATGAAGCGCTGTTTTCAAATAATATTATTTCTATCTGGTAAATTTACTGACCTTCAAAGCGAGTTTCCTACTTCTGATGCCAAAAATGTGCTTTTGTATTAAGTTCATTTTTCTTTTTTTATTATTTATTTTTTTTAAAAAGATGTGTATGCGTAACTTGAAATCGTGATGTAAAAACTCCTTATCCAACTTTGTCAATTTATCTAACAATTAAATCCAGTTTACTATCCAACAGTCTTAATGTAGTGAAGTTGTATATTTCTCTTTTAGTGTGCTCAAAAATCCCTGTATTCTAAAACTTAAATATTAAAAAAATTTAAAACTTCAGAATAATTTATTGATTTTGCAGAAATATATAGCACTTCAATAATAAAGTTTTTAAGTGAAAACAATTTAATATAGTGTAAAAAATCAGTCTTTTCAGCAATTCGAAGCTGTCGAAAATTGGAGGACATAATTGATTACAGGTGTTATACATTAAATACTAAATAAACTTTTTTTTAATTGCTTTATATTATTAAACCATTGGACTTTTATTTCAGACGTGAAAACTATTATAAATTGTTGAATATGAAGAGTAAAAAATCCTGTTTAATAATTTTGTTTCATTAATAATTTTTATATTAAAACAAATGTTCATTGAATGTTATTTTTCAGTATAGTTATCAATTTTTATAAATATTGTTTTACATTACAGTTTTTAAATAAAAGCGAGCTTTAAAGATTAATGGCAATCAAGTTAAATTTATTCTTAATCACATTACATTGGTGTGATAACTAATATTAAATAAACAAGTATTTTGTTGCTATAAGAAATCTGTCCAAACTGTAATTAGGCCCTATTATCTCCTACTTTCCACTTATTGTAATATTAAATGCATCATATTCGAGAGGGAAATTTTCTTTAAATATGAAATACAGATTTTGTATAATGCAAATCACTCTAATATTTCTAATTCCTCTGATTCAATTCTTTTGTTAAAAGAATGGCACGTTAAACTGTTTGCTGTTTTGAAGTCTTCGCTACAACGAATAACTATTTAGTTTACTTTTTTTCCCCCCTTCCTGATATAGTTTATGAAAATAAATACTATATCTAGTTTTTAACATTAACTGCCATCACTAAATTTAACAGTCATTAATAATAAAACCCTGTGTTTTAATTTATGTTATGAGCAAAATGTGTATTCAGTGTTTCAAGTCTTCACGATATTACATAAGGTTATTTAAGATTTTTATCGTAGCCAGCATTGCAAAATGTACTTAGCTGACGGGGGATTCGAGTTCCTTTTTTTTTTTTTTTTGAAAGACAATTTCAAACATTAGCATTTCTTTTTACTTATTCTGTTTCCTGTCTTTTTGTGTAAGAGGTGCAATTTTTTTTTTTTAAGTCATTAAACTGAATAATTTAAAGCGAACATTTAATGACTTATTAAATGTGAACTTTTATACATACAGAACTCATTTGTTTTTTTAATCATTTTAAGACTGTGATTTTTCTTAACTTGTTATTATTTAATGACATCCTGTTTTATTTTTTTAATTTAAAAGCTGATGATCGTTATTTTTGTTGTAATGTATTAATTTTCATGTGTTAGGTAAACAGTTGTATCATGACTTTTTTTTTATGTGGTGCCAAAGTTTTCTGCTACTTGACTGTGGCACTTCAAATAGCCTTATAGTAATGCTAAGATTTGCTTTAAGTGTATCTTATAATGCAAATGTAAAGAGACATAGTAACCCTTCAGAACCAATGTTAACTAGTTCATGAAATTTAGTGCATTATTTTAGTTCCTAGTCAAATTTTGCTGGATAAGTATTACTGCCACATATTGTTAGCAAATGTTATACTTTTAACACTTCTTTGCAAGGGAAAAAGTTATTCAAAATATTTGTTCCTGCAATTTATAGTGGGGTTCCTTTTCCATTTTATAAATTCCATGTATGTGATATAACAGAATTTAATAAAATGTATCCTGGATTAATCAATAAATTCCTTAGACTGAAAAGGAGACCTCCAAGTCATATACATACAGGAATGTCTCTTAAAGTCCCTTACCACCCTTTTAACTACTGAATGGCTGCAGCTATCTTCATAAGAGTGGTGTCTAGGTAGGGTAAAGTGACTATGCATTAGTGGATGAAATCACCTACAGCGCCACCTGGTGGAGATAGCGTTATTATCTCTAAAACGGTACGAGATGGAGGGAAAAAAGTGATTTGCAAAGTTTTAGAGCATCATCGATTTAGCACAACAAGACATCTTCTGGGTGGATGTAAATGCTTAAAACAGAATGCTTGAAACATGTAGTTGTTTGTTCACAATTTCCTACACTGACACGTGAGAAAACATTCTTTGGGGGCGGGGGAAGCAACTAGTTACGACAAGATACCTTTATTTTCGATGTTCAAACTTCTCTCCATCAGCTACTGTGTGATCTGGACTCTTGCCACGTTGGGGGTTCGTTTTTTGTCCGAAAGATAATCTTTTTCTCCTTTTGTTCAAGTTTTGTGACGTCACAGTTTCGGAATCCGCAGATCGATGATGCTCTTCAACTTCGTAATTCAGTTTTTTTTCTTTCTCTATCTCGTACCGTTTTAGAGGTAATAATGCTAACTCCACCGTTTTCCATCAGGTGGCGCTGCAAGTGGTTTCATCCAGTAGTGTATAGTCACTTTACCATGCCTAGACACCACTCTTGTGACAATAGCTGCAGCCATTTGGTAGTTAAAAGGATGGTAAGGGACCTGAGTGGGCACCCTGTATAATCCTTTGAAAATTTAATTGAAAATATTATTTATGATATTTTACTTTTCTCATGAGGGATTTTACATTGTAAAGTATTGCTCAATATATATGGATATTTATATTTGGGAACCCCATAATTATTTTGTATAAAATTGTAGTGTTTTTTTTTCCCCTATTGTATTTATTTATTTTCCCATACCTTTTTCCATAAAGTGAATTTCGTGGTACCTCATTCCATATCTTTAAAGAATGCAATTGGTGTTGCCTTCTTTGTCGCTTTAAATTGTGTCTGTGAGAAACTGTCTTTTCCTGCTTGTGTGTGTTTTTTAGCTTCGGATTTCTAGTGCAAATTTTAAACGTAAGTGTTGGGGCCATAAAATAACGTAACTGACGGTAAAATTTACTGGAAGTTTCAAATCATTTGTTTTCTCCCCTTTTCATAAATCTTTTGTTTGTAAATGTTTTGATAAATGCCTGTTTCTTTTATGCAAAATAAAATCGGAGCATGAGGCTTGAAGCTGCGTTCTTTCTTTTCAGTGTTTACACACATACTGCACACCATGGTCTTTTCAATTTTTAACGAGTTTTACATGCATATCTTCCTTTGAGATAGAAATATTTTTGTAACTTTTAGCTAGTCACAATCTGTGGTGAATTAGCTCGATCTTAATTTTGCTGCCAACTCAATTATAGCAAATCGTACATTTGATTATGTCAGCCAGTGGACCTTAAATATAGCTATGGAACATATACAGTAGTGATTGTGATTGGAATGTGCTCAGATATTTGTTGCCTATGACCTCTGGTGCATACTAACCTGTTCATTCGCATTTTCACTTGTTCTTTAAAGTTAATTAGCCACTTTTTTTATGTGTTAACACCGTTAGTCTCTAGAATGGCGTGGCTTAAAACATTGACGTTTGAAGAAAAGCTATAAATAATTTCGTAAATCGATCAAGAACTGAAGCAAGTTGATACCGCTAAAATATATGGGATTTTTCAGTTGACGCTGGCTACTTTGAAAAAAAGAAAATTGCATTCAAGATGTGGAAAGAAGTTAAGAGGATAGAAAACGATTGAAATGTGACGATGATGACAAAGTTTTCAGCTACAATTTTCATTTTGAAATTCTTTAAAAAAGTGTAAAAGTAAAATTTTATATCGGCATATAAAATTTTGTTTTTATAAAATATGTTAGTGTATTAATACGTGCTCACACACATAACCATTGGATGCTCAAATCCTCAAGTTGTCTGTAACAGTATATTTTCTAGGTCCCTACAATATCGGTATAGACAGCTTTTATTGTATTATGTTATGTCAAGTATGTTTTTTCAGTGAACTTCATCTTTGAATTCATTAGGTAGTGGACACTTGGCCTTAGTTTTAATTTTTTTTACATTTCTTGAATATTTTGATAGCATCATAAAAGGATTAGCTTTTAAGACTGAGAAATATCTAATTTAATCATAAAATAAATATATTTCGTGAAATCGCATAGGGATACTTGACATGCATGTAATGAATACTTAACCCTTAAAAGCCTGATTTGTAAAAAATTAATTTAAAAATGTTTTGTGATTTTAGGTATGGTTTATGGCTAAACAGTTTGTAACCATATGAGAACACTGGGCTTTATTTCAGAAAAAAAAATTCCTTGATAAAATTCTATAATATTAAATACAAATGAATTTTAATAACTAATAATACAGATAAGGAATTTCCTTCAACATTATAGAATAAAATATGGTATTCTCTATCGTAGAAACAAAGCAAAATAAATACAGCCTCAAATGAAAAACATCAATTTATTTTTTTTATCAGCATTCAGGTTGCTATCTATATGTTATAAATTGATTTAATAAAATTTTCAATATGTATCCTATTGGCAACAACAGGCATTAGCTCTTCAGAAGACAAAATTGGGTATGTTGCTTAAAGGCAACACTGGGCACTTAAACCTTTGGGTACATTTGACGAGTGAGACTCATCATCTGCTTGCTTGGGTGAAGTTACAGTGGATGAGTCTGACTCGTCATCTGAATTTAAGAATTATTGGCGCAAGTGGTCCTGCCAAATTATAATATCCATGGGCATCCTACAAGTAGCGCTGCGCCACATTATTTGCAAGCGAAAAATTGGGCACATTTTCCAGAGAATATTCCGGCAACAGATTTAAAGAAACGCCCTACGAAACGGTGTCGCGTATTTAATAAACATAAAAGAAACCACTTGGCACTGCAAACAATGCCAGGTACCTTTGCATTTACCGACGTTTTGAAAAATACCACACGGTACAAAATTATTAGACTTTAAGTTGGTTCTTGTTCTATATAAATATTTATATTTTGTAACAAAAATGCTGTTTCAAAAATAAATTTATATCACCAATATAAGTGTATTCCAAATAAAATGTATTACTTTTACATATTAATCCATATAGCGACAAATTAAATCCGTCCCATGGGCATAAAAATCTTCAAATAATTCAGTACTCAAAGGTTTAAGGGTTATTTTCTTTCAGTAATACTTATGCATGCAAAGTTAAGGTATTGAATTGAAGGTGGTATGATTATCTACAAACATTTAAGTAAGCTAATTTTAAAAATTAAATACTGAAGCAATTGTAAGATGCTATCTCTTTTAGCATCTGGTAAGTGGACCCACTAAACTGACGCAACGTCTGGCTTTGGTATGACGAAAGAAATAGGATGAACTTCTACTGTTTTAGCTTGATGATCCAAATACAGACTGTTCATATTAACTACATTATAGTTGCCCACAACATTTCAGATTTTCAAGATAGATATCATTTAGTCATAGTTACAGCTTCAAACATTTCTTAGCTTTTTGACTTGCTTTTGGTAGAAAACCTGATGAATCTGTAACTTCTGGGCCTACGTCGATGTTAACTTAACGGCATGTGTAGAGGTGAGATTTACTGCATAGTTGCTGAAGTATTAAGGTACCTAGAACCATTGACACTCGAGTGCTTCCTATTAACTAGTACAATACTACACTACTCGGCTTCTGAACCTATCGTGCGAGATTGCACTTATATATCAGAAGTACTCCATTGTGAGAATTACAGAGCGGGTGACGCAGTCAAAGAAAGACTACTGGATAATAAAATAACAAATTTAATAGAATAACTAAATTAAATCATTAAACACGCTAGCTGTGAGATATACAAAAATAAGATAGTGAACAGAAGTAATCGTAGCCTTTAAGTACTTCAACAGGCTGCTCGCTATTGGTCGATAGGTGACATCACAAAGAGGGCGGATCCGATCAGCATGCAACTACAACTCGAGATACTGCCTGATGCCACAAATTTTTCAAGAGGTTGTGGTTTGCCAATGCCCTTACCGTAATGCAAGATAAATGACTGCCGGTATATCAGGAACTGAATTCGTAACAAGGGTGTACTTTGATATTTTTGTTTCATCACTAATATGGGCCAATCCTTTCTCAGCAATGCACTCTATGAACTCTTTGCAAATAGTTGATGAACAGATGTGACATCGATCCATAACCTGGATATCCAAATCTTCTGATGTGATCAGTCAAATATGGATCAAACAAAGAAATTTTTTTCAGTATCATATTGTTATGAAAATAGTATGGTGAAAACAGTCCAACAAGCGGGTAACGGAGAATGGCCCTTTATTCCCTAATATTCCGGAAAACAAAAAGCACAGGTAACAGTAAAACACAGCACTTGCACAGATCAGCAACACAAATAGAGAGTAATTCACTAATTAGGATAGCAACAACACTTTCAATACCACTCGGCATCTAACAGCTTACTAGCTCAGACAGTGGATAAAACTCCAAAGAAAATTCCAATCGATCAACACTAACTACTGTGATCCAAGCACTGTCTATTTATAGTCTCCCCGACAGGCTGTGACGTCACTTGGAATCATCGAGATAAATCCAGATCTCGGCCCCTAATAGAGATACAGTAGGACCCCGGTAATCCGGACGAATTCAGGCACATGGACGTCCGGATTAGTGAGGTTTTTAAAGAATAAAGTAAAATACTTTTTTCAAAAATTGTATCTATAGGTACTATGGCATATTTGTATGAACTAACATTGTATGGATAAATTGAATGAACATGATATGTACAACATAATTACTACATATGTAAGTGAATGAACATAATCAGTGTCCAAAAAAGTCTGATTTTTTTTTGCGCGGTCGTTCCAATTTTTAATTCAAATGCGCGGTTTCTTAAACGTCTGAGGAGCATATTTTCGTGTGCTTCAAAATTTTGATCTTCAGCCCATCATAATGAAGTGTTGAGTGCCACCACAGCCTCAGAATGAGAAATTTTGACGGGGTTTACAGGGGTGACGTCGTCGTCATCCTCCTCCTCTGCTATTACCGTCCTGATAATTTCATTGTCTGTTAAATTTTCATTTCGAGCCAAACTGTTGTCAACTTCAGTATTAGACATCGGGTTCGTGTTTTATAATTGGTTAATGAGTGATGCAAGCTGAATTTCTTCAGTTTGCACATTTTCTTCAACTTCAGAATCAATAAAATTGGGAAGAAAATTTTTCCCAGACTTGTTGATCAGCAATGTAGACACAGATGCCCAACTGTTAACAAGACTGAACACGACATCTTTTAAATTTACATTTTTCAGTGTTTTCTACAAGTTTTCGTTGTGCACAGGATCATTGAGAATGTTCGTAAAAGCAACATTCATCATTCTCCAAGGACCGTCCGGATTAACGGGGTTCCACTGTATCAAGAAAATTCCAGTACTTTTCAGATCCCACATTTCGTCACCAAGGTCGGGCGTCGATGGCGGCATTCCCATACATACCCCTTTAAAACTCTCTTTCCAACCATAAGATTAACATTGCTGGGAAGCGACTTTTCATGTTCATAATAATATAATTGCCATTATTATTTGAACCAAATTTAGTTCTCTAAATGGCAAACCACAAGAAGCTAGAACATTTTATGACTGTTATGCCGACAAATTTTTTTCCAGTAGTCAATTCCTTAATCAAACATTTTAGTTAACTGTAGACAAATTCTTCCAAGTTTGGTTCTTTGTTTGAAAATGAGGACGTTTATGTGAGTATGTATGGTTTTCCTATTAGAATGGAAGAGAAAGACAAAGTCAATAGAAGTCTTTTCCGAATTGATTGAACAACATCATTCCTACTTGTCACCGTTTATTATTGTGGCTGGAGTGAGTAATATTAAACAAATATCTATCGCTATACTACCTCCTGTTCTTTTAGCAATCGATACATCTAAAATAATTGGATCTATTTCGATATTTAGGTAGATTCCTTATAGGAACTCTACTTATTGCAATGGTTTTCATGACACGAATTCCGGAAATTTCTGCAGATCTTCACCGATAATGACCCCTAGAACTCAAAACCACCCTTCGTTCAAAAGTTATATATATATTGTCTGTTTGTTGACAGTATTGTTGTTTGTCTTTTATTCCAGAATTTTTCCATTTTTGATTGTCTTGTGCTTTTTGAGGGGATAGCGATAAATTTTTACGGTTTTTGTATGTCGTTAGTAGAAAAAAGCACTTATTAATATCATAGGCGAGCTTCTCTTCCTGACGAGCGGCTCGCCATGAGATTTTTCAATTTATTAAAATTTTTGTCTTTTTTTTTTTTGTCCTTTGTTTCTTGTATGTTTTTGAATTTTTATCTTTTATTTCTTGTTTGTTTTGATATATATATATATATATATAACGCTTTTGCCTATGTTGTCTTGTGAACACGATAACTGGAGTAATTTTGATTTGATTTTAACCTGCGTGGGATATGCTGTAAGGACAGTGAAAATCTCAGATGAGTTCATAGATGGGTTATCGAGCTCAAAGGGGGTTA
The DNA here is from genome assembly GCA_013235015.1 of Araneus ventricosus. Lineage (NCBI taxonomy): Eukaryota > Metazoa > Arthropoda > Arachnida > Araneae > Araneidae > Araneus > Araneus ventricosus. The sequence goes on along the minus strand of BGPR01010855.1, from coordinate 4,502 downwards.
AAATTTTCATTTCCCCATAATTCCTTTCCAGTTGAAGATGGAAAGAAAATTCAAATTAGGCGAATTATTGCCTTATCATAACGAACAATTTTTGCATTTAAAGTTTTTTTATAGCTGCAATTGCTTATAAGTTATGAGTTGAAACGTGACTTTCCACCCCCCTCCTTTAATTAAAATTGCCTTTTAACATATGCATGTTAACCTTGTTTGAAAGTTCTCGTCATCTGAAGTCTCTTCCTCCCTCTTTCATTCTTGCAGCTCCAACCATAATGAAAATAGGGGACGAAATGTTCTTTTCCTTATATCTCCAAACAAAAGGAATCTACCTTTGCCTTCAGGCTTGCCGACTGTGATTTTTTTTATTCGATATGAAAGTTTCTGATCCTAGATATATCATGAATGATCGCCTGCCACCATTTTCAAGATATATCGCAAGATAAAACTTGAGCAGATTCCCTCTGACTCTACAACCGCAAATTTATTTCACCGAGTTGCAAGCATAGCCACAGGCGAAGAGCTGGTTACCGAAGGCGGCTAGTAATGATTTATAATCAAAAAATTCATTGCTGATAATCTAATTTGCTTTAATTATTTGCTGTAGGGTTGAAGGAGAAAAAAATAATAATTAAAAGATATTCGAACCTCTAGATCAAAACATTATAATTTGTTAATGTTTTATGTTTGATCTTCCTGTCTTGTCTTCGTCTGTCTTGATTCCATCAGCCGTTGCATTCTGTGCGTAACGATTTTTACATCACGTAATTTACAGAAAGAATGCGAGCCTTAAAAAATTTTATCATGTTAAAAAAGCATCCACCGTTTTGAAATTTGTTAAAGCATTAGTCAGTAATAAACTGAGAAATATAGTATTTATTTTTGTTTAGTCGGACGAGAAACTATTAAAATATTCTCATTAATTATTCACCGCTTTTTTTGTCAAGGAAATACAAAGGAAAAGTATTGCATTTAAAACTAATTTTGAAAAATGGAGTAAAAAAATGCACGGAAATAAAATTGGTATAACTAGAGAAGCTAATATTTTTTTGACGCAGACATACGTCTCTCCGTAGTGGTCTAATAGTGTGTCGGGAAAGGAAAAAATTATGACGCTTTTCGCGCTAAAGTTAAACGCTTATAGTTCCGCAACCAAATAACATAGAGAGTTGGTTTTAGTTTCATTTAACAGAGAAAGGTGGACATTGAAGATAGCAGAAATAATTTTAGAATTTGTAATTACGGTTTCGTCACAGTCGAGCTGCAAAGTTGGTGAAAATAACGGAGAATTTTGATGACGTCACAGCGACCGATGCGCGCACGCATCGGTTGTGAACCGTATATTAACTGGATTTTAGCAGATTAATAATTAATTCATTCAGATTAATTCATTTAACAGAGAAAGGTGACATAGAGCTACTTTAGTCACAGTTGAGTAATCGATTAGTTAACTGTCCTTAATTAATTATTATTAACAATTGTTGATTTAATTGAGCTGTCCTTTCCATCGATTTAATTGAGTTGAGTTGGTTTTTGTTTCATTTAACAGAGGAAGGTCATAAAGCATAGGTCATAGTTCAAAGTCACATACAGCTACTTTAGTCACAGCTGAGTAAGATAAGTAAGTTTACGCCCCTTAATCCCAACTACCGTTTCGCAGATACAGCCTCCCGTCGAATTTTTTTTAATGGTTTAACCAGTCAATAATGACGTTGGATTCTTGATCCCTAATAGTATAAGATGCTGTGCAATATTGTTACGATGTCTTCCCGATATTGTACGGCATTCAGAATACCGGGCAGTGTCGTGAAAATATCGTACAATATTTTGCTCTAATACAGATGGATTCGAGTCTCGAACACGCATTATTCCTGCCCCTAAGGCGAGGATGTTGCAACAGGCCATCAAGGCCCTTGAATACTAGGAGAATAATACATTGAACTAGTGGCATAGCAACAGAAAATGAGGCCCGGGGCATAATATCGTCCCCTAGTCACATTTGGCTAAAACACTTGGAAGAAAAACTAATATTTTATCTCGTGGGGTTCCTATGAATACCCCGTGGCGTCAATATCTTCGTTGCCAACACTCGCTACGAAACTGCCTTAAACGGGTCGAAACGGCAGGAATGGAATTAAATATTGCCCTAAGTTACAGGGTTTCGTTTTATTCGTACAGGAAAGATTTCGCTTCGATCTTGGACACAAATACGTGTGCGAAAAAAAAAAAAAGAAAAACGTAGAACGGCTAAGTAACGACTATCTTACCTACTGTACCTAAAAGTATGTACGTTATGTAAGAATATTATCTCTTAACAAGCAACACCACTTATCTCAATTTTTTGAAATTTCACAGAGGAAGAAAATACTCAATTTTTCGCAACCAATAACGGATATATCTGAATTTTTTTCACATCTGATATGAACATAAAACCGAAATTTTCTACCAGATGTGAAACAGATTTCAAAAATATTCCTTATTGGTTGTGAAAAATTGAGTATTTTTTTCCACTTTGAAATTTCAAAAAAAAAAAAAAAATCGAAATTGGTGGTGTTCTTGTTAACCCCTTCGGCACGAGCGCCGCATATGTGCGTTTCAGCTTGACTCATCTCAGGGCCGAGCGCCGCATCCTTGCGCTACGGCGAAATTGCTGCTGTGGGCCGAGAGCCGCATATATGCGTTGCGCTTTTGGAACAAAATGTTTTCTATCAGATGGCGTTACTATTCCATGTTTCTTTCAAAAGATTGGTCCCGTATATTAGTATTTCTTTCTCCGAGTTCAGATTGTAGTCGATCACGTGTTTGTGAATCATTCGATTAGAATTATTGGATTTTCGGGAGTATAAACAGAAAGACGTGTTAGCAAGTGTAAAGAGAAGCATATGTTAAGCTACGATATGTGATTTAATTTGAATTAATATTAGGCCAGCTTTTCTGTTCGGGTCTGTTTGACCGAATCGTTTTTCAACTATTTATGAAAAACGGAAGTATAGAAATATCTGATAGACATTTCGTGATTTCATTAGTGAGTGTGATATGTTATTATTTTTGGTATTGTATTACCTAATTTTTTGTATTGTATTACTTCAATATTTGTATTGGAATTGTTCTTCCCGCCGACTCGTCACATGCTTTAAACCCTTTGGGTAACAGGGGTGATTGTGTTCCGGTATTATACCGGAAATCCGGTATTTTCTTCATCCTTAATACCGGAATTCCGGTATTTTCTGATAAATCTATTTTTAAAACTTAAGAGTGCCAAAGACTCAAACTACTACGGCTTCTCCGTTTCTACGCAGTTTCGGCTTCTACTACGGATTACACAAATTATAATCCATACTACGGAAAAAATGACCCGCTTTGTCTTTTGCGCTTTCTCCCATAAGAATTTATATATACTAAACTCATCCAGAAAGTAAGTACCGTTTGCGCATATCTCCCGCGCATCTGACAGCACGAAGGTCACGCATGCGTAACTACATCCATCAACTCGGGAACTAATTAGCCTAGCCATTTTGTTTGTTTACCTTAACATTAGAAGTCATTGTTTGTCGGTAATCATGTTTAAAACAATCGATCGTCCCCCGCCAGCCGTGAAATAAGAGCCGTTATCAAGTTTTTGAATGCGAGAAATGTTCGACCTTTTGAAATTTATCGTCAGATAAGTGAAAGTCAGTCTGGACCTAGCTCCATCCGACTTCCATTTGTTTTCTCATCTCAAGAAATTTCTTGCCGGCCAGCAATTTGCAAGTGATGATGAGATCAAGGTAGATTTCCAGAACTGGTTCAGGTCGCAGGCGACCGAATTCTACGAAGCGGGTATGTTGCAATTAGTGCCAAGATATGACACATGCCTTAATTCGCATGGTGAATATGTCGAAAAGTAGTTTAAGGTGTGTAGATTTTTTTTGTAATAGAATACAAATGGAAACAAATTGCTAATCTTTTTTAATACACAAACGGTACTCACTTTCTGGATGAGCTTTTATTTTCATGTGTGTTATAGAATGTGATTGAAAACTCATGAACTGAGACAAAATAAATTAAATCAATTTCTTATGTGAAAAAAGCTTATTAAAAATTGCATGCAAAAGGTGAATCTGCGCCGTAATGAATGAATACATATCCGTTCCCTACATATAATTTTCCTGCTAAAATTTCAGGTATTTTTTCATGAAGTCACAATCACCCCTGGGGTAAGCAGGGTCGATGTGGGCAATAATAATAATAAACCCTTTGTTAAGCTGGGCATTCACAGGAAGGCTGTTCCACACCATTTGGAGAGCTCCGTTAAACACGGTTCCATTTTTAAGCCGATCCTTTTTGGTGGGTCATTCACGGGTTAGACCACGCCAACCGCAGACCCATCGCCTACGGGCAACCCGATCCCCTATGGCTACTGCTCTCCCCCCCCCCCAACCCTTTCGAAACGTGTCCCTCAGCACTGATTTTCCCTGATTGACTTCCACTCCCCCTCCCCCACGGGTGGTTTTCGCTATTGTGAGAGA